>JAVCKV010404557.1:0-12753 GCA_032274145.1 Herpochondria borealis | reverse complement strand
ATATCTACGATAGGTAGCGTTAGAAAATGGGCAGATTATAACCAAGAAAGTTCTCATTAAATGATCAGAATCAAGAAGTACATTCTTTTACAATTTCTAATACTGAGTGCATTAGTACCGGTAAATAGTCAATCTTTCTTGACGGAATTAGATTTTGGAGGCTATGATAGACAAGGTGTTATAAGTCTATCTTGTATGAACGATTCTATTCAGGTAATGGGCTTTATCTTCGATGAGGATAGAGTGCTCATCGAAACTATACTAGATCAAAATGGTCAAATAATCAGCCAAGAATTTGGAGACACACTTGTTTCCCCTGTCAAATTTGGCTTTGAAATTTCCGACACAGTATTACTCATAAGCAATGGTGCAGAATACAATAGACCTTACTTCTCTATTGTGCATGGTAATAAGGTGTTGGACGTATTCGAAATTACACTTTTTGACAGTGATATAGTGCATTATAATATTGCAGGGTCAGCCATCAATGATCAGTATATTGTGTTTTCTGGAAAAGTAATTGACCCCGATGGCTCTAGAGGGTATATTGCTTGGCTAGATAGATCTACTCTCGACCTAGAGCATATACAAATTGCCGATAATGGGGTCACCTCCATAGGAGAGTTAACATCCGTCCAAGACGAAATATTTGGAATAGCAGTAGATCAGGATAAGAATTGGTTTTTGACAGCATTCAATATCAATGAACCTATGGATTTTACAAAGCTTATATCCCAAGGAAATCTTCCCAGTACATTAGCAACTGATAAAATATTTTTGGTTCCAAATTTTGATAGTAGTGGAGTTGTCCTAACAACATACGGTAATACTTACGATACTCAGACGCTTCAATCAATAATTGATGGTACAGTAGTTTGGAGCACAGATAGTCTCTTGATTGTGGATGGAGCAATTCGGAATTTTCTCTTGTACAATTCTAAAGACGGAGGTACTGTCACTATAACACAAGCAAGTGTCACAGATGATGTTGAGCTTGGTAGCTTTTTTGTCCCTACTATATCTCTTTATGACTCCTTAGGGCATATTCAGTGGAGTAAGGTATTTAAAAGGTTTGGAGAGGATGATAAATCTTTATATGATGCACAGGGATTTAAATTCCTTGAGACTGAAGATCACTTCATTTTTTCGGGACATCATATTATACAATTAGGGATCGAAAGACCCCTCATTCTCAAAATAGATAAAGATGGCTGTCTATTACCTGAGTGTGGACCGTTACAGGTAACAGGCTACTATCCAAAACCTAAAACAACCATCTCTAGTCGCCATATATGGCATGTATATAATACCGAGACAGAGGAACGATTCCGATATACCTGGATAGATAAATATGTAGCCTATGTAGGAGGCACCTTAATGCGATCAGATGAAATGTCAGGAGACAATTGGTATGCAGTGAGAGGAAATTATGCATCAGGTTTTGATGTACTCCAAAGGGCCAGTACGATCCCTGATGATATAGTAGGCAATGATTATGAGTACAATTATGCCCTAGGCATTGGAGAAACCAATACGCATTACTTTCCTCCAGATCATTTCGATATTGAGCAAAGGGTGATATCAAAAGATACTATATCCTTCTTGGATGGTAGACAGATGCGTAGGTTACAGCTTACCTGTTATGAAGATGGAGTAGAGCTCGAAGATTATGAGCCCCGCACTTGGATTGATTTCATAGGGGACCCTAATGATGTCTTCAATACTGCGAATGCGTGTATAGATCCTGGTCAAGATGTAGTTACGTGCTTTTATAGTGAGCGCGAGCTCATGTGGACTCATCCAGAGTATGGTGATATGTGTTCGCCAACAAATGTAAGTGAGCAGAATGAAAATCAAGAGCAGTATGTCGTCTATCCCAATCCTGCAGATAATTATATTACGCTCAGTAGATCTTATGAAAATATCAGAATAGTAACGCTGTCTGGAGAATTACACAAGCAATTTTATGGGTCAAAGTCAAGAGGAGAGGTTTTGGATATCAGCTCTTTGAGTACCGGTTTACATTATCTATTTGATGCTAAATCTCCTAAAACCACGGTAATTGCATTCTACAAATATTGAGAATCAGTCTCTATTTTGCGTAGCCCTGAGTCGTTTTTTATGCCAGATATGAATCTCTCTTACTATGCACCCTATTTTACGTACTCCCATTCGAAATAGTATTCGGTATAATATGATAACGATCAAAAAATTGCGAAATTTACACGATGGACAAAAATGTAGGATTTTCATACTTAGAAGAGCTCAATGACATCCAACGTCAAGCGGTAGAATGTACACAAGGGCCTGTCATGGTCATCGCTGGACCTGGATCAGGCAAGACGAGGGTACTCACCTACCGGATTGCTCATATCATCAACCAAGGTGTCCCGCCTTGGGAAGTACTAGCACTGACATTTACCAATAAGGCCGCTCGAGAAATGAAAGAGCGAATCGAAAAAGTTGTCGGTACTGGAGCACAACGAGTCTGGGCTGGAACTTTTCACTCTCTATTTGCCAAAATCTTAAGAAGAGAAGCACATCGGATCGGTTATCCCAATGATTTCACAATCTATGATACGGATGACAGCAAAAGTGTAATCAATGAAATAATCAAGAGCCTCAACCTCGACAAGAAAGTATATAACAACGGAGCTGTCCGAGCAAGAATATCAGCTGCCAAAAGTAATCTGATCACCCCCAAGGCCTATGTAAACAATGAAGAATTGATGGCTTATGATCGTATGAATCGTAGACCACTGATCTATCAGATCTATGAAAAATATGCTGCAAAATGTTTGAGAGCTGGAGCAATGGATTTCGATGATCTCCTCCTGCAGATGTTCCGACTGCTGTATCAGAATCCGGATGGAGTAAGAGAGAAGTACCAAAAACAATTTAAGTACATAATGGTCGATGAGTTTCAGGATACAAATGTACTCCAATACTCCACAGTCAAGCTCCTTGTCGACTATCCTGGGAGTCCACAAAACATCTGTATCGTCGGTGATGATGCACAATCGATCTACTCATTTAGAGGCGCGACAATTGAGAACATCCTCATGTTCCAGAGTGACTACTCGACGGTCAAGACATTCAAACTAGAGCAAAACTACAGATCTACACAATTCATCGTAGAAGCTGCCAATGAAGTAATCAATAACAATAAGCGTCAAATCCAAAAGAAAATCTGGACCGACAAAGGGGAAGGGCAAAAAATCAAGTTGATCAAAGCCATGACCGAAACCGAAGAGGGTAAGCGGATCGCAGATAGTATCGTCGAACACAAAAACAGGTTCAACCTGCGCAACAGTGAATTCGCCATTCTCTATCGGACCAATTCTCAATCTAGAGTATTTGAGGAGCACCTACGCCGCTACAATATTCCTTACAGGATCTATGGCGGACTATCATTCTACCAGAGAAAAGAAATCAAAGATATGGTCGCCTACATGCGGCTCGCTGTCAATGATAAAGATGACGAAGCTCTCAAGAGGATCATCAACTATCCTAGAAGAGGCATCGGAAAGACAACGCTAGACAAGATCTCCAAAATCGCAGATGATAATGAAATCAGCATGTGGCAAGTTATTGCTCAGATAGACTTCAGCGCTCGATCCAAAAAATCGATTGGAGAATTTGTGCAGACGGTCAAGTCAATCAAACAAAGAGCAGAATCGCATAATGCTTACGAACTAGCGACATTCATAGCAAGAAAATCAGGCATCTCTGAACTGCTCAAATCCGACACGTCTCCAGAAGGAGAATCTAGAGTCGAAAATGTCAATGCATTACTAGATGGTATAAAAGAATTTGTAGATGATGATGAACTGATAGATGGCGAAGAGGTTACAGAAAAGTCTATGTCGGTATTCCTGCAGACAATATCACTGATGACAGACGCAGACAAGGATGAAGAAAATACAGATGTAGTCACCTTGATGAGTGTCCATGCTGCCAAAGGATTAGAGTACAGAGCTGTATTTGTCGTTGGATTGGAAGAAAATTTATTCCCGTCCTTCATGTCCCTATCGCAGCCAGATCAGATCGATGAAGAACGACGGTTGTTCTATGTAGCGATAACTAGAGCGGAAGAGTTTCTCACACTCAGCTATGCAACCAGCCGATACCAATACGGACAATCGAGATACAACGATCCAAGTAGATTCCTAGAAGAGCTAGGAGATACCAATATCGATTCATTGATGTCGATTACCAAAGAGAAAAAAGAGTTTCCTACACCTCGGGTTTTGGGCAACTTCAAAAAGCTACAGCCAAATCGAGTAGCTAAAATAGGCATCAACCCAGCTGACTTCCAAGCGGCACCTGCGAGTAAGATCAAAGCCGGTATGAAAGTACTCCATCTGAAATTCGGACAGGGAGAAGTCAAGTCTATCGATGAGCGATTGGTGGCTACCATATATTTTGCAGATCTGTCAGATAGCCAGGAAAAGAGAATTATGCTAAAGTATGCTAAACTCCAAATCGTAGAAGACTGATCATTATGCATCGATGGGCTACATACATACTGACAATGGGATTATGGTTATGCTCTACCGATGCGTTGCTCTCCCAATATAGAGTCAAAACCATCGATGTGTCCAAGACCATTACAGTCTTACACAGCAAAGAAGATGGGTCCTTGCAGTACGGTACTGACTCAGGAGAAATAGGATTATACAACGGTAGGATATTTCTAAAGTACCAATCTCTTCCAGGTCGAATCAATGACATACAATCTGATGGGCAGACTGAGTACTATCTATCAGCCGCAGGTCTATATCGCTTCCAAACTGATCAGCTCACACAGCTATCGCCAAATAACAGTAGTGTAATCGACAAGTCGTCCGACAATACACTACTAGCTACAAGTACAGGTATATACAATCAAGTGGGGAGCGATTACGTACCTGATCGTGAGTCGTTCTATGCCGTCAATGAAATAGCACAGGCCGACATCTTACAGTTTGACAATCGTCCTTTGCTGCGCATCGATGAGACCATCTATCAAAAGGATAAATCTTGGAAGCCACTGGTACTAATGAACAGACAGTTTGACTTTTTCCCCTATCGAGACAAGCTAATTATTGCTGACGATAAAGGCATCATCTCTTATGATAATCAAGGATACATTGATACCCTCTATCGATCAGATACTTCAGCGTTGGTCAAGATATTTCCACTATCAGGAAATAATATTTTGTATTGTAGCAATGATCAGGTGAGCATATTCGACATGCGATCTAGAGAAATGATCAACATCAGAGAGATAAAAACAGATCTAATCCAAACAGCTACGGTAGATAAATGGGGAAATACTTGGATAGCAGCTGGCAGCTTTCTATACCAGATCATAGATCAGAAAAACACCACAGCGAATAACCCCCCAGAACTCACAATAAATAACATCGAAGTGGATGGCAACAATCACCCCATCGAACAAGAAATCCGCCTCAAACCAGATATCAACAATCTAGAGATCACATATACTGGTATACAGCTCACTCATCCACAAGATCTAGAATACTCCCATCGCCTAGTACCTCGAAAAAATAGCCCTACTCTTGGCATACTCAGTGAATGGTCAGCTTTATCACCAGCGACAGAGGCAGAATACCAAAACTTACCTTCTGGTCGGTATGACTTCGAATTGAGAACGAGTATAGACGGCCAATACTATACCTATATCAAGCCAATCAGAGTCAATGCAACGTCAGATTCACTGCAATACTATTGGTGGATTGGACTGGCGGGCGCATTGGGTATCTTACTGACAGCTATATTTTTTAACAGTCGATACAATAGACTCAAAGAACAATCTGTCCAAGAAAGGAATCGATTGATCAAAGAAAACAAAATGCTCGCCCTCCAGCAAAAAGCGCTGCAGCTGCAGATGAATCCCCACTTCGTGTTCAATGCGCTCAATTCGATACAAGGCCTGATCGCCAAAGAGGACAATAAAAGTGCAAGAAGGTACCTTCAGCAGTTTTCTACAATGATGCGTAGCGTACTCAATCAGTCCAGAGAAGATACCATATCCATAGAAGATGAAGTAACCTACCTCAAAAGTTACCTGAGTATCGAACAGATGGCGAATAATCAAAATTTTGACTATGACATAATTGTCGATGAAGAAATAGATTCTGGTATTCGGATTCCTACCATGATCATCCAACCCTTTATAGAGAATGCTATCATCCATGGCGTGAAAAGCCTAAAAAAAAGAAGGGGCCATATCAGACTATCTCTCGCACTTTCCGATTATGGTCTAGTGTGTACACTCAATGACAATGGTATCGGTAGAGCCGCGGCTGCCAAGCATAAGATCTCAAACCATAAGTCGATTGCGATAGATGTAGTCAATGAAAGATTAAGGTCAAAGGATAATGACAATAATGTGATGTACAAAGACCTCAAAGACGATCAAGGACATGCCGCAGGTACTAGCGTAGTAATCAAAATTCCAGTATTCTATTCCGCGTGATCTTGTGTGGCATCTCGCTTACGACGAATCATCACCTCACGAATCCAGATAGGAATAATAATCGCTCCACCAAGCAGATAAGAGTAGTAAGTGATCACTCTCCATACCAAAGCTACTAGGGACGCAATGCCCGCTGGTACATAATCAATGAAATACCCGCCAAAAAGATACTCCGCTACTCCAGCCCCTCCAGGTGTAGGTGTAAACGACGTGGTGACATGCATCGTCTCGGCCCTAGCCATAATCAATAGTTGATTGTAAAAGTCGAATGGCGTATCAACTACAAATGCAAGAATAATACAATTAATCGCTAAGAAACGGAAGACCCAAGCACCCAATGTAGCAGCAAAAGCCTTGATGTGGTAACCAAATTTCTTCTTTTGCATCTCTTCACTTGTCGAAACAACATCCATTGCCGTCTTACGAATATCGTCCCTAAATCTGCCCAAAATCCGCCACCTACTGATGAATAACAATAGATTTTTGATCGCACTAGGATTGACAAATAAGCCGTAAAAAAATACCGCTCCATACGCAGACATAAATAAAATTACCCCAAAAAAAGTATACCCAAATCCATCCAGATCAGTCAAGGATTCCATCCCAGGACGTATCATAATCGCACCGAGAATCAAATATAAGATAGGAAGAGAAAGTACAAAAAAGATCGTATCGAGCACCATCGAATAAAGAACTACAGATACTGTCTTTGCCGTAGATAATTTCTCTTGAGCGAGCAAAAACAATGCAACACCTGATCCACCCACACTCGTAGGGCTGACAGATGATGCAAACTCCCAAAGGACAATCAACTCCATGGACTTCGGCCACGAAAATTCTCCATCAGTCATAATCCGCAGCCTCCAACTATAAAACATATGCCTAATCACATACATCATCATTGCCATAAATACCCAGAACAAAACTGATGTACTCCAACTAATATTAGACAACTCATCCAAGTCCAACTGCCTATACATCATCCACCCGACTACGCCCAATCCTAAGAGCATCGGAGGTATGATTCTGCTTAGCCTCATCGACTGCAGTACAGAGTCCTCTTGTAATTCATCTTGATTTGGTGACAATATTGCTTACAGTTTATTCAATTATCAAATCTTGCAAGTGCAAAAATACTAACATATAACACTCTAAGTATTAAATGTTGTATCATATTCATGACAATAAAAAAATAAATTGTCCGCTGTAGGTCTAGTTGAAATGGTTATGGTATTTGAATCTTGCGGTAGATAATGATAAACAAAGCTTTACTGCACTATTCTGAGCAGCTGGACATCTAAATTCAAACCATTTCATTCAGATAATTCCTAAGATTTCAGCCCATATTTTTCCCAATCTTCTAGATAGTCGATATCCGATAGTCTCTCTGTTGTCCCCATCGATAATCCGTTAGTCAATATCCTTTCGACCGTTGATTCGAATACTGTTTCGGTACTCCAAACCATATCTTCAAAAAGAAAACTGTAGTGTTTATCCATTCCCAACAAATAGTATCCACCATCGAGCGATGGACCGACTACCACATTATGAAGATCGAGAACATCTATGGCTTTTTGGATGTGAGCGGAAGTCAACTGCGCGCAATCGCTACCAATGATGATCACCTTATCACAGCCCTCAAACACCTCAGCAAAAGCACTATTCATCTTCCCTCCTAGATCTCCTTCAGATTGTAGTTTTTTGGAAAATAGTTGACCCTGCCAGTTGTCCTCATGGTCAATGTGTGAACTGTAATACACATATCGCTCAACATTTTTTACCTCAGACAGGACGATCCTAGTATGCCGTACCAGCTGTAGATAGATATCAAGAGCTTTTTCATCGCCTACAGAGGCGGCCAATCGAGTCTTGACTTTACCCAATTCTGGATTCTTGATAAAAACAATGACCCCTATTTTGGATTGCGGTATGTCGATGGGCATATTATTCGTCGTCTGCGTCTTTATCTTTGTCTTTTTTCTCCTCTAACCTTACTTCCTTGCCGTCTTTTAGTTTTTTGGACACTGCAGAATATGGACCCGTCACGACCTTATCTCCAGCTGCTAGGCCTGACTTGATCTGTATGTGCTCATCATCCTGTATTCCTGTGATCACATTGACCATCTTCACAGTATCCCCAGACATAATGAATACTACCTCTTCAAGTTCTTCCTCATCATCACCTTTTTTGTCCTCTTCGTTTTCTTTTTCTCTTACCGTTACGCTTTGTATCGGTATACTTAATATATCTGACTGTTCATTGGTATAGATATCTACCGATGCACTCATCCCTGGTCGGAACGGGTAGGTCATACCATTGCTTATGATATCACTGTAAGAGCTGGGGTCGATTCTGACTTTCACAATAAAATTTGTAACCTGATCGGGTGTGAGACTTGCTCCCGCAGAGGCAATATTTGAGGCTGAGTTAGCAATTTCTGTTATTGAACCCTTGAATGTTTTGTCTAAGTAAGCATCTACTTCTATATCTACTTTATCGTTTAGTGCGACTCTGAGAATATCATTTTCACTTATATCCACTTGTACTTCCATGGAATTAAGATTAGCGATTCGCATCATTTCTGTACCTGCCATCTGGATTGTACCTACTACTCGCTCTCCTTGCTCCACTGACAGACTGGATACGATACCTGTTGTTGGAGATTTGATAGACGTACGACTTAGGTTAGTTTTGAGTTCATTGAGACTGGCTTGAGAGCTTTCTACCTGATATTGCGCTCCTTCCGCACTTTTTTCAGCTGCATTGATATTTGCTGTTGCAGCTCTCAAATTAGCCTCTAGTTGACGTACTGTTGCTGTAGAATTATCAAAGTCTGCTTGACTGACAGCACCATCTTCGAATAATATTCTATTTCTTTCATTGATCAGTTTGGCATTGTCCAATTGTGCCAAGATCTGCTCCTTCTGAGCTTTGCTACTTTCGATACTAGCTTTAGAGTTGGCAAGTGTAGACTTCGCTCCATTGAGCCCAGCTTCTCCTCTTTCGACAGCTGAGAAAAATGCATCAGGGTCTATCTTTGCCAGCAACTGTCCTGTTACTACACTATCTCCTTCTTCGACATATAATTCTACGATTTCACCAGACACATCCGAACTGATCTTCACCTCTGTTTCCGGAAATATTTTTCCACTACCAGAGACTGTTTCTTTGATGGTCCTTTTCTCAGCTTCCTCTACTGTGATCTCGATGCCTTTTGGCTTGTTCTTACCTTTGAATACCGCCGCTCCGATCATCAAAGCTACAATTGCAACAAGGCCTATAATCAGCCACTTATTGGATTTCTTTTTTTTCTTTACCTTATCCATGATCTAGAGTTAAGTTGTCGTTTTTGTTGATGGTAGTGTTTTGACTTTTGCCAGTACACTGTATGTAAATCGTTTTAGAGCTTAATAGGTTTACCCATATAGAAATCTAATACTTTCAATGAGAAAAGATACTCATATTTGGCAATAACCTTATTAAATTCCGCTTGAGCCAATGCATTCTTGATACTTACATATTCGAACGAGTTGATCGTTCCAGCATTAAATCTTTTGTCTGCGTTATTGAACGAAGCAGTCTGTGCATCTACGCTTGTCGTACTGGCAGCAAGCTTTCTTTTTGCAGCTTTTGCATCCGCCATAGCCTGCTGTACAGTAATTTTAAGTTGATTTTTCAACAACTCACTTTGCGTCTGTGCATTGATTATGTTCAGCTTTGACCGTTCTATATTTGCTCTTGTACTATAGTTATTGTAAATCGGGAATTGCATATTTAGACCAAATCCGTACGCTAAATTTTCGTCTATCTGGTCGAGATACGGGTTGTCTACAAAATTCGGTATCTCCTGCAATGTCCCTATGGTCGCTTGCGTGCCATTAAAGAAAATTTCCTGCTCCACAACTTGAGAATTGAATCCATCAAGTTTTCTTCCTTGGTTGGAATAATTACTCCCTAGACTTGCACCGATGCCGATCGTTGGATACATACCTGCCTTGGCGATCTTCTCTCCCATTATTGCACTCTCTACTCGGAGGTTCTGAGCGGTAATGTTTGGTTGTGACTTGAGAGATGATCCATAAACGTCGTTAAAACTGAGAATATCTGGATCAGAAAGAATCTCGATATTTTCAGGAACCTGCAGTTCCATAACAACATCTGGTTCGAGCATAAGCAGTTGCTTCAGATTCAACTGAGCTATTACTTTAGAATTCTCCGCATTGATTACCTGCTGATCATTGATAGCGATTTGTGCTTGGATATCTAACGCTTCATTGGCTGGTCGGATACCTGCATCGATCAACCGTTGCGTCTGTGCAAGTTGCTCCTTGCTGGTCTCCAATTGCGATTGTGCAATACCTAGGTTTTCGTCTGCAAACAGCACACTCAAGTAGTTATTCGCTACACCTAGTGCAATATCACGCTTGCTCTGGTCGAGATCGAGATTGGCAGCCCTGAGATTCATATCTGACTGCTTGATACTATTAGATATTCTGAATCCATTAAAGAGCGTCATTCCTGTAGTCACAGAAAATCCATTACTAATAAAATTTTGAGTTGTAAATGCATCTGTAATCGGGTCAAGAGATCGACCGAAATTAGAATTTAGATTTCCCGACATATTCAATGACGGATATCGGCTGTGTTGAGACTGCTTCTTGTCTATTTCTGCAAATCCTACATTCGTAGATGCTTGCTGAATATTCAGATTATGCTCCAATGCATATGTGATGCATCGCTCAAGTGACCACTGCTCTTGTGCCGTTACCTGACCAAAACAGAAAATAGCTAGAATAAAAAATAATTGTTTTCTCATTTCTCTAAAGTTATAACTACAATAATAGTCATACCTAGCCGAATCTACCTCAATATTTATATCAAGTAACTCTACAGAATGACGAATGACCGTAAAAATAGGATGGTACTAGTCTTTGGTATCATGCAATTTTCGTTTTTTTGTAAAATATGAATGAAAAATTAAGCACCACCAAGCAAGAGTGGAATCAAATCATATCAAAAAAATTGAAAGAAGGTCAATCACTCGCAGACCTTCGACATCGATATGATGCTGATATAAATATGGATCCGAATATCGTAGCGGATGAAATCGCTGGTCTAGACCATCAAATGGCTGACTTACAACCGTGGATCAATATGGCTACCATCCCCTTAGCTGATGTAAAGATAATGAATGCCGCAGCCCTCCTATCCCTCAACCAAGGAGCCAATGGTCTATCTCTGACCATCACTGAAGGTACAGATATCGTGTCACTGTTCGATAATATCATGACTGAGTATCTAACAGTCAGAGTCGTGTGTACGAATATCTCCGTGGAAGAAATCGCGCGTAAAAAAACGCTCCTTTCTGCCAAAGATTACCCAAACATCACTTGGATAGATAACCAACAACATAAAGAAATATCGATAACAGAATCAGACAGGGTGTTATCAATCAAGAACACTCTGAAAAAACTGACTCCCGATATGCATTATGATCTAGTAGTCTCTATGAGCAAAAACATTCTTTTTGAGATTGCAAGTCTACGAGCACTGAGAATTTTACTGCAAAAATCAAAAATAACCTGCTACAGAATCATAGCAAGATACGACGTCGATGGGACCAACGAACTAGGCGATTACAATCTCATAGAACGAACCTACAAAGTCATGTCTGGAGTTCTCGGTACGGCTGATGCTGTATTGACAGATTACAACAGCGATGAAGAATCCCGTCTGACGCTCAACATTCATAACATACTAGATCTAGAATCTGGCTTCAAAAACGTCCTCGACCCTGTCGGTGGATCATATTATGTAGAAAAATTAGTTTCTGAAATCATCAAAAAAGTAGAGGCCTAAGCCTACATACCAACCAAAATATAATTATGAACACATCATTGAAAAATAAAAATGCCCTAGTCTGCGGATCTTCTAAAGGTATCGGAAAAGCATCCGCACTACTGCTCGCAGAGATGGGTGCCAATGTAACCCTCGCCGCAAGATCAGAAGATAAACTCGAAACGGTACTAGCAGAACTCGATACGTCTCAAAACCAGTCGCATCAGTACATTACTGTAGACTACAATAATCAGGGCGATCTCAAACAAAAAATGATTGCTCTAGTAGGTGGTCAAAATATACATATCCTAATCAACAACACAGGCGGACCAGCAGCTGGACCCATCGCCAAAGCTGAGCCTGAAGCCTTTCTCGCCGCTTACAACCAACATCTGATCTGCAATCATCTTGTCGCAACAACCGTATTGCC
>JAVCKV010404556.1:0-39640 GCA_032274145.1 Herpochondria borealis | reverse complement strand
TAGTTGTATGGTATAGTTAGTTGTATGGTATAGTTAGTTGTATGGTATAGTTAGTTGTATGGTATAGTTAGTTGTATGGTATAGTTAGTTGTATAAGAATAAATACGACATGTTACAACCACCAAAAACATGTCCTTTGGTGTAGTATAATACAAACACCCAAATTAGTCTAGTTATGGATTCAAGAAAGGGTATTGACCAATTAAAGGGTGACCGCACCAACCACTCTTTAGTGTGTGTACAACAATGGTTTACACACATATTATTGGATAAAATACTACCACTACCTATAACTAGTTAAATACTTTTTGTTGTAGTGGTGCTGCTCCACAATATATAAAATGGATGTTAGAATTAGATTTATTTTGATTATAAAATCTAAGTTCATTACAATAAGAAACCTGACGTTTTTTAATTCATAAAAAATAGACCACATGTGCCTTTCTTTGAAAAATAATGAAGCAAATCACCATAAATTTTGGCCAAACTCACTAATGGTAGGGTTACCAAAAAGTAAGGTGAACACGCATAGTGCCCACAACAGAGACAAAATTAACGAAGATATCAATGCTAAACGTACGGCACATAACAATACAATTACCGGTACCCTTAGGTTATGGATAATCCTATCAGGATCTAATGTTTTTTTTTTTGAATGACCAGACCCGCAATCAGGTTTACGTATAGATCACCAGAAACAAGAATAAATAAAAAACAGCAGCGTAACATACAAAATATTGGCGAAGTGACGCATTAGAAATTCTTCTAAAAACAAAAGATCGTATGCAATGATTGTAACTGATAATAAAGAAGCTATGACTAGCGATACAGATAGTATCCCGTAAAGTTTATAGTAATACATATATGTGTATTTCAAATATCCGAACATTTAGTACACTATAATAACATGTGCGGTGATTATGCAATAATAACTTCGGCACCCACTAAGGTACGGTTAAAGGAACTAACACGGTGAGTACTTGGTTCGGTGTAATTTATATGTGGTAATTATAACTGGCACCCCACTACACACTATTTCGGATTTAAAATAGTATAATTTTTACAAAAAAAAAAATACAAGTGGGTTGGAGTGCATAAATATAATCCAAAATAAATTAAGTACTGTATAGCAGTAATTTAATTACGATATAAATAACATAACCACCAATAAATTACAAATAACTGTACTGCACAAAACTATGTATCGACCCCCATGGTTTGCGAAATAGAGTGCAGGTCTTCATACAGAAGGCTGACCCTTCTCTTTAACTTAGTAACACTGGCGTCAATACGATCACTCGGATTACAGGCACTGCAACTAAACATGGGTTCCATTGACAATAACGTTAACAACAGCTGATTTATCTTGTAACTCTTACCATCTACAAACGAATCTGTTATGGATCGTTGACCATACTTAGGTGTATAACAGTCATACCCATACTCGTCGTTCGGTATATTAATTAGAAGGTTATCCAACGCAGGCTTTAACTTACTTTTTGTTACGAAACAATAACTGAGTATTAAATCTTGTTTTTTAGAAAAAGCTAATAGATATGCATACTTTAGAAGGAATAGGGACTCGGGTGCATGCACAAAAACAAAATAAAACAACGTAACGAGTGGTTTTGTAATAAAATAGAATGATACGAAACGTGGTAGGCGTGTAAAATCACTAAGAGCTTCCCAAAAATTACTATAAAATCCACGATCCTCTAAGATCCAAGATACATCAATAGCTCCAAAAATCTTAGAGCTACCGAATCTACAAGACATTTCACTAATGTATATATAATATAAAATTAAAAACAACGAAGACATTAACTGTACATTAAATGACCTTGTTCCTAAAAAATAACAAAGAGTCCTCATCCTGTTACGCGAGTAATAATCCTGCGATACCGACCTTATAAACATGTATGTGTATAAATTGTAGTTAACAAACAGCGACGACGATAGGACTTTTATGCAGACAGATAGCGAGCCCGGTGCTAATGTATCGAACATATCCAACCAACATAGGCTAGATAGCAGAAATACTATTACAACGTATTTTAAGGTAAAAACAAATCTGAGTGCCCTGTATAATATACTTGGGAGGCAATTAAAAATGCATTTTATATTCAAATTGTTTTTATAAAAAATAAAAAAAAGTAAAAAAGTTGCTAGAAGTAGTAGGAACCTAAGGCCGGTTAACGGTATACCACATGTTATACCAGAGTTGTGTAAGAATGAAAATGTTGTGTTTGGTACGTATTTAGGTACATTCAATTTTTCTGAACTAAAATACGTGTGCAGCAATGAGATCGTCAGTCAGACCATTCATAGAGTTGTAGCAACACAGGTGGTATGTACCAGCAGCCAAAAAAAAAAAAAACTAATTATTACAAATATGGTTACGTGGTGGGAGGGTACACAACAATAGTAAATGGATATTTAAAATAAAATACATGACTAACAAGTAGTTTTTGGTGCACATTACTAAGATCTTTGATGTTGATATCCACACGACCAACACTCCCGCAGTGGTTGGTATATTTGATTAATACCTCCGTAATAAAAATAACATTAGGTTTTAAAAATTACGTAACAACTGGTATACCAAACACAGGGTGGTAGTTAGTGTACAACAAAACCATGTGTAATGTACTAGGTATATGATAAAAATAATATGGTGTGACATACACGATCAAATAAATATTGTAGTACTGCATATATATACTACGTAAGCACATTTGGTAAATTGGTGGACGTAAGATCTAATTAACATCGTACAATACTTGGCTATTATGTATAACAGTTTGTAACAAAAACTCACGGACGGCCGTGGATTCGGAAACACTGGCGTAACGAAAATCAAACTGTCGTAAAGTAGAACACTTATGATCTAAACAGTTGTCTAATATAATCTTAGTATGCATATAGAAGTCAGCTTCGATAGCTAAAACACCATCGGGTGATGTTGAGTATCGAACACCGTTGGGTGCGATTACATCTACAGCAACTAACGATTTGTTATTTAACAGCTCACGACAGGATATATCGAATTGCTTTAAGCTACTAAATAGCGATATGTATTTATCCAGGTGTGATCAATTCGAAATAAGAAGTCAGCAAGAACCGACGCCAACGCCTATATAGTGGCAAATACTAGATAGTTTATGTAACGAAGCTCGTGTCTCCCTGTATCACCTAACGTCTGATCTGTACCCCAAAGACTTAACCAAAGCAATATCTGCGTCTGACGTACCAGAGTACTTACTAATAGATATATGCTCGTAAAAGTTTATGTATGGGTACTCGGGTACCCTCTTACTAGATGCCGTCTTTATGTGGGTAATCAAGAAACGATAGCTTTCCTGGTAGTAAGAATACTGACTAAACCTAATCTCAACAGCATATACTAGAAAACAAAATAAAACTACGACTATACTTATATTTAGTAGTACCCTAACTAAATTTGGTGGTATACAGTTAAAAAATCTATCGAGTAGTGCACCCCTGTTTAACTTAGTAACGGTGCATGACCTGTACAACATAATTAGTATGAAAATAAATATTAATGCAACCAGGCCGGATGTTATGCATAACAAAACGTAATCGACAAGACTGTGGTTCGGTCTTCTAAAAACCACAAATAATGGGAACGTTAAGAAACCAAACATTGCTATTATTAATGCCGATTCGCAGATAAAATAAGCAGCCCCAACGTATACTAATAATAAGTCAGAGATAATTAAAGACCGTAAGTTTTTCCTGAAGTTCCTCATATTCCTCCTATCCTGAATAAATAAACGCCAGTCACCTAACCACTCTTCCCTACTGACCCTTTTACCAAACTTACCAATAAACATAGAATCCGGTCACTCAAGTCTATAGTAACATAGTGGGCTTAGTGAAATGGGTTTACTAAAAGGTTCTTCGGTTCACTTAACAATTGCCTTTCTTTTACAAGACGGTCAATATCTTTTTGCATTGCTAATGAATTTCTTAATGCCGACACAATTTAGGTATAACTCTATGCGAGGTATAAGTACTATAACCATGAGAATTGAAATAATTGTACTGTTCGATACCAACCAGGATTGCTCACCCTCGGTTAATAAACATGTTAGTGGGTTTGATACAAAATACTCAGATGGTTTTGTACAAACAGTTATAGTTGTGTCCTCAACTTCAGGTGTATCGCGCAGTCGGTTTTTTATTATTCACCTAATCTGTAATAGCGCTAAAGTTATTGACATTAATTTTCACATCATTATAATATTTACCAAATTATATATAACATGGTGTTACTTCTCTTTCCAAAACCAAGGCGTAACGTCAGCATCTGGATCGTATACGTCCTCCTCTTCTGGAGCCATCCAAGTCTCTTGATCTGGGTTTGGGTCCCAAATGTTATAGTACCCACCCACATAACGTTCGTATGCTAGTATAGGAATAGCAGTAACAATGTAACCAACGTACACCGTTACAAACCAAGGCTCGGGTAAATACCTCCTATGTTTGTAGTTCTTACCCAAAAAGTCATATATAGGTATTTCCAAGTAGTCCACATTATCTACTATAAGGTGGTATGCCCAAAAACATGTAAGTAAGTGCATTGTTAATAAAGCAAAATCTAAATTACTACGAGTCAGATTTTCAGGCTCGGGTGAATCAACAAGAAGATCTTCCGGTAATATAACAGGTATGGTAGACTTGCGTGAGTACCCAACAGTCTTGTACCCACCCTTTAAGTACTCATGTATTAGTATTGGTGCAGCAACTATAAAATGGGAGTTTATTACAGCTGTTATTAGTGGGTTAAGAACACAACCTATGTTGGATCCCGTCTCCTTTATCTTAATATTTCATGAGAATGGTACGCAAAATGGTAAGATACCGATGTAATCTAAAATACCAAATAACAATACTATTGGTGGTAAAATATAAGAAATTCAAAAATTACTTTCCTTAAAACCACCCTCATAAATATCCCTAGCAAATCACTTATTAATAAGCATTACTACTATACCAACAACGTATGCTATTGCAAACAACGATGAAGTCGGGTAAAAAAATAATAATAAGTATTTGGGTGAATTGTGTGCATTGCTAAAATCTAAAAAGCTTACCCCGCAGCTCCAATGTATACCGAAGTCAACAAGGGCTAATAATGCTATGTTAAGTGGTAAATATGTTGATACGACTAGACCACCACCATTGTATTGTCCCCTGTATGGCGGTATAGCACGCATTGGCTTCATATATGTATCTGTATCCTCCTGTGAAAATCCATTAGACTTTAAACCTTTCTCCAACTCAGTCAATTTGACTGCCCTCTCCATGTCATGCATATCTATATGATTTGTTCATTGACACCAAATCTGTACCTCCGCAAAATCCGCCTCGGTAATAGGTAGGCCATGTGGAAAATCAATCGGCTTATCCCTAGCCTCCTGGAAGTAAATATATCTATGCCTGAAACATACATGAACGGTGGCTACAGCTGCTATTATAGTGGTAAATACTATAAAACTCGCAGAATGTAGTAAAAACGGCATAACATCATATGGATTATCCAGTCCATATAGTGTAGAGCTCATATGTATATATCTAATACAGTAGAATCAAGTTGTTGTAACTATGATAACTACCAACCACACATTGCCGCTATTAGACACCATATCGTTACGGTTCTTGTATTTATAAAACAATAATTAACTTCGAGATAGTTTTACTGTCGTATAGATAAGATGGGTAATAAGTACTGCTAATATAAAAACAAATGGGTTAACTACCATTTTGTATTATACCAAACATAACATCCTATTGGTCATGCACAAGTATATAAAGCCTTTAGCAACCAAAAAAGTATTATAATGAAGGCTCCTAATTGCGCATAATATATAATAAATATATTAGTCAACTCTCACACGCTGTGAGTAGCCCCGAAAATGGTGTTAAATATACAATCAATAAACTCGAGTGGCATTGCTTTCCATTTGTATGGGCTATACATTAACCTAGCCCAAACCCTTTCTCTGTGTAAATACTCACCTACCAATAGGTTAAATATTACTACCTTTATTGTTACCAAAACATAACGTATGAATTGTATTAAAAACCTCTTTATGAATCCAAAAAAGTTTGCAAAGTCAAATATACCCATGAAAAGGATGTTGTTTGATTGGGAATCACCCTTTAAATAATTCATTATGTATGAACCAAAGATTAAAAAGATAGCCGAAGGAATTGATAGTATGTAAGTCAGCATCATTACTACATTTAGAACTGCTGGTGACCCGATAACTTTGGGGAAAGATAGTAAAAAAAAAAGTACTGTTAATATTATGAGAGTGCTGTACTTAGCCTGATCTATAAGCATCTTAGAATCTGTTAAACTGCTCGGTTCGTTTTCTGTCTTGTAAAACAAGGATGCAAGGGCAGCCGTATTTATATTTATAATTCCATAACTTTGTAAAAGCATTGTGTAAAATATTACCATACCACCAATAAGTATTGGTAAGTAAATGTAATTTATCAAGGAATCCGTTTTTATGTTATTCAAGTAGTCACATCTAAAACAGTATAAAGTATTACTTGTTTTGGAATCTTGTAACTCCTTTTTTGTCTTGAAAATTGTTTCATCCAGCCAGACCACTAACTTGGATATTACTGCCCATGCGGCATTGGAGTGCTTTATATTTATAAATCACTTAATTTGGCTTTCTCGCACACTAACGATTATTGTATATATCCCAATAGATTCGCCTATTATTGTTAGTTTTTTCTTGACTCACCGTTTTTCTTCTCTATTAATTAGTTATAAGTGGTTACTACGATGTTTCGATTCCCCACGTTTAGCATATCATACCGGCTTCATAGAGCCCCTAACCCTCACCGAATAGTATTGTGGTAGCTGCCTCCACTACAATTGAGATCCCACTGCACCCCGTTACGGGTTTGGAATAGTATAATTTTTATAAAAATGTATTGGTGATGTTGTTTTGAATGCAAAACCTAGGTAAGCTGTGGTCGATTGACTGAATCTTGGCCGATTTCAATAAGTAATATTGTGATCTCTTAAACGTACGTGGTATACCATGTGTTGTAGGTACTATACCGGCCTTCCTTAACTTACTTTCTACTATACCAAAAAAAAAAATAAATATACTAATCATAGTTAGAAGGTGACCAGATGTTGACATGCCATGCCATCCCATGTACATAACTGGATAGTCATGGTACCTACGTGGTAGCCCATTGTAACCAACCCAGTATAGTGGCATAAAAGTAATTCATTGCCCCAAAGTTCAGTAAATATAATGTGATGTGGCAACAACCCTTGAGTATTCTATACCAAAAAACTCCTTATAGTAAAAATAAAAACCGGCGAATATTGCAGAAAAGGTTGCACAGGAAAACATGAAGTGAAAGTGTGCTACAACATAAAAAGTATCGTGTACAAAAATATTTAAACCAACATGTGATAATCACAAACCGGTCAAACCGCCACTTAGAAAAAACATAAGGAACGATATAACAAAATACAGACTTATATCTACGTTCAGTACACCATTCAACAATGTTAATGTCCAATTAACAATCTTAACTACTGCTGGTAGCGAAATCATTACAGTAATTGTACTGTAAAGTGATCTACTCCTGTGGTCTAAACCAACTAAATACATGTGATGTCCCCAAACCAAAAAACCCATGTATGCCATAACATAAGTAGCCCATACTAAGTGGTTTTTAGATGCTATTCTTCTTCGGTTGTAATGCGGTAAGAACGAGTTAACTATTCCAAAAGCTGGTATAATTACAACATATACCTCTGGGTGGCCAAAAAATCAAAATAGGTGGTGAAATAAAATGCTATCACCACCGTAAGCGTAATCGAAGAAGGATGTTGATCAGTGCCTATCCAACATCAACATAGTCATTGCTGCTCCCAAAACCGGTGTAATTAGTGCTAACATACGCATAACTAAAAACAATGAGATTGATATAAATGGTATAATGTTTTTCCTATTTCTAAAACCAGGTGCTGACAAAACCCTTCTTGTTATTAAAAGGTTTGTAAATGATATTGTAGTGCTTATTCCCGCAAAAACCACACTTAGTATGGCCGCATCCTGTGCACCAAACCCAGTAAACCTTGTTTGTGAAGAGAACGGTGTTATGAAGGTTCAACCTGACATAACAGAAGTTGGGCTACTACACTTTTCATTACGCATAACTATGGTTTTATTCCGTAGAGCATGCCTAAGAGTTTGCCAAGGGTTCTCATACCAAAGGTGGTTTACTTCCCAAAGTAGAAGAAAATCTGTCCATCCCTGAACCAAGTCTAAACTATTTTTACCGGAATTAGACATCCTACCCTTTATAGCGTCAGCTAGTGTCACATTATACGGTGATACCTCCATAACTTCGCCGAGGCTGAGTAATATTTTTTTTACTAAATATACCGAATTTATTGGAGAATTGGATACTTTAAGTTTACTAAAAAACAAATCTATTTTATTTTCCGTACTACAGCCATAGCTGTGAGTAATTGAAGACAAAATCTGATTCCGTAAATTAAAGTTTGTATAGGATTTAAGTAACTCACCCCAATAATTAGTCATTACAGCAGAGGTTGATAACCCCCTAGTTGATTGAAAAATTTCATTTAAGTGGGAGTAGTTTACAGCATGTTTAACCGAGTCTACACCATAGTCATTACTGGACATGATTTCAACAAAGTTAGTTATTATACTTTCGGTTACAGATTTGTATGCGTCATACGGATCTCAAAATTTATAAACCTGCCTACGCGTAAAAGCAGGTTTGGCCATCAAAAGAAAACCGGCCGGTAATAACCAAAAACCAACGCTATTTAACCTTGGAAAAGATACGTCCTTGGCTAATATGTGGAACGGTATAAAATAGTTAGCAAATAACCCAAATACAATGGGTATTACAACATAAAAAATCATAACTAAACCGTGTGAGGATATAACCTGTATGTACCGCACTGAATCTCCCTTAAAGAAATGGCTACCGGGGTAGGCCAGCTCCAATCTTATAAAAGATGCTAGTAATGCGCCTGACAACCCACTGAATATTGTAAAATACATATAATTGAGTGCCAGTCTCTTGTGATTTATAGTGTATATGTATTTTTTTAAAAAATGGTTTCACATTGACTCAAAATCATATAACCAATACTTAATTTTTTTTTTAGGTAAAGAACATATAAATGAAAAACCGCGGTTAGTAAGACTGGTTACTGCGGTTAGTAAAATAGTTGTACAGTACCTGTATTCGTTATTAGATACGACACGGGTTATTGACGAAAATATTTCCTTTGCCTTACAGTAAAAATGGTTTACGTTATACATAGTATTAGTTGTATAAACTTTTGTTATTAAAAAATTAAAAGAGATTGTAATTATTTTTGTAAAATAAACAACGTTGTGTTTTGTACGGCAAATAGCATATCTGAACATTACTACAATAGCAAAATGTTAACTAAATGGCACATTATACCGATGTGTAAGTACTCGCCAAGTAAAAATATAACAAATAGAAAACCACTGTACTCACTAAAAAAACCCATAATAAGCTCAGTTTCGGACTCTACCAGGTCAAAAGGTGCCCTACCTAAGTCCATCAAAACTATAAATATTGTTGGAACTACAGTGGATATAAAAAATAAAATAGGGTAGAATGCATGCCGTAAAATAACAATTTGATTAAAGTTAAAACTACCGGAATGTAATACAATTAAATTTATTAAAAATGCCATAGATATATCCATATTTATAGCTACGATAGCGGACCTAGTCGATGATAAAACAGTGTACTTATTCTTTAACATTGGACCAACATATATAATAATCTTATTTGATATTAACATAAGTAGCGATATCGTTACGAAATCGTATTCTAATGGGAAGTAAGATAGGTTATTCCCCCAAGTAATCGAAAGCATAAAGATTAGGTTTAGTAGTAGGTAAGATGTTGGTAAAAAAACCAAAATAAGTTTGTTTACAAAACTTATAAATACGGTTTCCTTCAACAAAAGCTTAAGTGCATCGGCTATGAATTGGTTTCGTCCCCTATAACCAACCATATTTGGACCAACCCTACGTTGAACCAAAGACAAGAATTTCCTCTCCGACATCGGTAATATACCGGCTAGTAATACGGATGCTATCGAATAAACAATTGTGGGTATAAAAGATATTAGGATGTGTATTGTAAGTAAAAGAAGGTTAGTACTACTCATGGAAAATCACATCGATTAACTTCTAAATAATCTAGATATAAAGACTGGCATTACTATAAAAAAAATAAAAAATATCCAAAACATCGGTATGTAAGATATACTAAATTTAAAACCGTAGAAAACTGTAGAAGACAGGCCCAAAAATACTACATTTAACCAAAGTGATCAAAAAACTATGGGCCTACACCACTGCCTATTTCTAGAGAATCTACTTTTTATAAAAACCTTGCTACGTCTCATATTACTAATGTTAGTATTTGTTTGGTAATAATTATAATTAGATCTACCGGTTAGGCCGTCAAATAAGTATGGTGGTGTGACCTCGTTAACAATGGGTGTGTACTTAGCGTCAATACTCTCGGTGCCATCGGTGCTAGTAGTATCCTCGGAATCCTCGCTACCGGTAATATCCTCGAAATCCTCGCTGCCAGTAACACATGTTATATTGGGTAAAGCTAAATTACCGAAAGAAACAAATTCACCCCACATCGTGGATTCCACAGAAGTAATCTTATACCCCGTACTTGAACAAAACCCAACATATCGTTTGGATTCGGTACTACCAGTATGGTATGGCATATTAGTGAAATCTATATCTTTGTTAATACAAGAGGTGTGGCCCCAAGACCAACCGCTGCGTGTACCTAAATAAAACCCAACGTATTGTCTGGATTCCGTACTACCGGTATAGTATGACATATTAGTAAAATCTATATTGTGTGGAAAATTACAGTCAGTACCATAGTAATCGGAAATAATACATCCTGGATTTTGGGGTATATCCTCTGAGTTGTAATCTTCACTAATTGAATCGGAAATGTCGACTAGAAACTCTGTATTAGAGTCTGTATCGAGGTAATCCAACTTATCCTTGTTAAAAAAAAATTTTAAAAAATTCATTCTCTATTAATCCACCGGCAAGTTCCCATGCCAGTTCCTTGTGTCAACTTCACCAGGATTGCCCCGTAGCAGCTCGGGCCCACTCATAAAATACCAAAATTACACGGATGCAACTCATATAACCCCTCACGTGGGTTGTTTTTTACGTGAATGCCTTATTACCCCGTGACTTTCTTGGCGTGATGGGCGGTGTGTGCAGGTTTGGTAATCGTTTCACCGTGTCATTTTATTACACAATTACTAACAATTCTTGCTTCATACCCCTAAGTTGCAGGGGGTATTCCGAACTGTGTAGGTTTTTCTAGACTTGCTTTCCGTTCTGGGTTGCATCCATCTGTTTCCTACGTTATAGCACATGTGTTGCCCAAGATATGTAGACCATAAGGACCTGACTTAGTCCCCATAATTTTTTTAGTGAGATCCGAGTATGGTGCTTTGTTAGTTGATAGTACTAACCCCGATTAAACAACATATACCATTCTAGCGGTATATGTTACAACTCTATATATATAGTGGTAAAAAAGCGTTTTGCAATCATAACAAAATACGGGTTGATTCCTTGTTAATGGGTTTTGCGTATACAGAAGTAATCTCACCTGTGTAAATAATACACCTTAGTGATCACATGTGATCACAATTATAAAATTCAATCTGCTAATCATCGATATTACAGAATTGGGGTTTTCGTTCGTTAGTTAGAATTAACAAAACGCCCTAAAGCACGAACTGATGTCGGCCATGCAATACTATAAAGCACATAAAATACAGTTTACTATACCCGTTTATTGTGCATTTTACCTTGGTAAGATTTTGCGTGGATTATCGCATTAAACCACATGCTCCACTGTTTGATTAAAACCCCGCCAATCTCATTAAGTTTCAACCTTGCGACTGTACTCCCCGGGTAGGTATGTTTTACGTAAGCATCTCATAACCATTTTTTACAGTATAGTCTACTGGGCACGTTCCCTTTCGTTGCCTATACTTTCACGCCGCAGGTTCAATATATAGTAGCTTTTTTTTTTCAAAATAGGTCCTCTTTTCTAGTTTTAAGCATTTAATTGCTACAAAAAACCGGGGATAAGCTTCAAATATATTAAATTGACATTATAAACTAAGTATTTGGGTCTTAATCAATTTAGTCAACCCCTTCGCGTATTTTACACCCAACGACTAAACCTAACATTTGCTGCTCATGTATTACCGCGGCTGCTGGCACATGTATTGGCCACAGCTCAATAAATAATCCTTTCGCTTCACTATAGCGATTGATTTACGATTAGTCTCGTTTTTGTATTAGAAAATCGTGCAAACGCACATTGTTCATTATTCCTCACTGCTGCTGCTGCAGGGGCACTCGCACCCTCGGGTGACTGATATATCGCTAAAACCAATTAAGTTTCCGGCCAAGTACATCTGCACTACCTTATACTATATTTACCTATCCAAAACTTTCAAAAATTGTATTATTTTGGGTAAAAAAAAATTATTCCTCACCGATCCGCTAGGTTATTAGTACCAGTATAGAAAACCACTACCAACTAAATACGTGTGATTATCTTCCTACAACCAAAAAAACCTTAACTAGCATGTGTTAAAGTATACAAATAACGTTCAGGCTGCGCTATAGTCTAACATCATTTATGTGTATGGGCATAATAAAAATATAGTTTATTTAGAACAAATCTTTTCTTATGTTCTTGCTTCACCAATAAATAAACTGTGGTAATGGTACCGCCAGTATTTTTATTGGCATGTGGTGGTGTCTCCTACCACATACTTCGGCACACTGGCCGTAATAATAACCGGGGTGTTCTATATAAATAGTATGGTGTGTAGACCTACCAGGTACACAATCCATTTTTAAACCCAAACCTGGTATAAACCAAGAGTGTATGACATCGTAACTATTCGTTATAATAGTTATGGCATTGTGTATAGGCAAGATAATTTGCTTATTTACCCAAAGAAGTCTCTTTTGGTATGGGTAATTTTTGTTTAAATTATTGATGTTGTCTAATTCACCGACACTTCTATACTTATTGCTGTAATCATACTGGTACTCATCGCTATACGATGGATTCATGACAACGCTACCGTTGTCTAATTTATAGACAGAGGTATTCCTAGAAATATCATTTCCCAAATCCCTAAGATTTAGTTTACTGGAAAACGAAGTCTTTTCTATTTTTTTTTGTTTTATAGTAATATTTGTGTTATCCTCTGCATTACGCAATACACAGCTATTTACTACAAACTTTATTCCAAGCGGCCTATCCGAGTCTAAGTTAGTCTTAAAGATAACTATTGGACCGATAATCAATTCCGTGCCCTTAACCCAGCGATCCGGTACGTACCCATTGGCTATGGTATACGAAATCATACTACTAAGTGGTACAATTACTTGGCTAGGTTCTGGGCTATTTGATACGTGGTGGATTTTATAACCACCATATATTGGAATTGATCCAAATTTTTTTTTTAAAGAAACTAAACTGTTGTATATGACACTACACACTGTATTTTTGTTTAGTTCCGTTAACACCCGTAAACTATTTTTGGGTCGAGATACGTAGGACTCCAACGATCTAATAAAAAATCCAAAGGTTTTTGAAAGTTTCTTTTCTTCATCCAACCTCATGTTGGTAACTGTATACCTAATTAAGTCTAGTGCGGGTGTTGGCGTTCTAACTAAAATAAAGTTGCAAAACCACAGTTTTTTATTACGTTTGTATATAAAATTACCTAAAAATAACCTAGATAGTTCACTAAACAACTGGTTGTCCGGTGGGCAATTTTTAACCAGAGAGTAACATAGGTAATCTGCAGTCAATGGATCAAAATGGAGTGCTTTTTGAATGAAATTCTTAGGTTTTAAAAGGATGGTGTACTTACTATCTATAAAAAAACGCTGGACTATGTTAAAGATATCAAAGGCTACTGGTTTTGAAAAGCTACAAAAACGCCTATGCAACCACACATGGCACGTTGGTACTGGTTTACCAAAACCCAAGGTCGATTGCAATATCCAAGATTTCATAAAGTAAACCCTACATGAGGCCTGTAACTCGAAAGAACGTCTCTTTCTCCTAGTTATATAGTACGGCTGATCTATACCCAACTCATCTAGATACATCAAAACTAATTTTATTACCCTAATCTTCTCTATAGAATCGTATACTACCCAACGTTTTACTACCCGCAGCATTAACTTAGCCATTTGTCCAATATTAATAGACCTATTAGCCAGCGATACATAACGACTAGTATGTATTTTTGTACGAAAATCTACTAAATTTTTAATGGATTCTACATAAGTACCAACTATTTTTTTTGAAAAAAAACCAAGCTTATTGTGTATCCTACAAGAACTGCGGTAGTTTTGTATGATATTTGACGGAATACCTGAACTACACAGTAATTTAGAATCCATGCCACGGCATAATACACTATTAATTACAGAATTATTCCTGTTTCTAATTAAAACCTGTTTGCGTATAAAACCTTCGTAAAGCAAAGCTAATAGATGGGGTGATAGATTACCAGTGCTGTGGTGTATATTACCTAAATTTGGGTATGTAAATTTTAACCCAAATAGGTAGCGTGATAGACCAAACGATATTCGGTTGAAAGTTTCTTTAGTAGAAATTAATTGGTTTTTACTATAAATCGGATCAAGCATTGTGCACAATTTTGATAGATTATTACCCAAACTTGATAAATGTGTTAGTTTTTTATCAAAATACCAACCGACTGTGGATCTAATTGACCTAAGTTTAATTGAATCTGAGGCTAGTTTACCCTTAAAAATAGAAAATACGTAGTTTGAGGACCGGGCCGTAGGTTGATTGGTTACAAAACCTGCCTTAATGAACGATCTGGTCTCGTTTACAAGGTAAGATAGGTTGCTTTCTTTATTAACCCACATTTGGTGCCTTAATTGGGCATAATAACGGGTGGGACCAAATTTACAATACCTAATTCTGGTATCGTTTTCTACAAAACCGACGGCAGTGAAATAGTAAGCATGTACCAAACTTTCAACAATTGGACCACCTTTGAATAAATTTGCCCTATTAAAAGCATACAAACACGGGTTTATTGAATAAAAACTCGGTATAAAGAGTTGTATACGTTGACTAAAGTAAAGTAGATTTGGTCAACTATCTATGCCGGGATTATCGAACATATACCTATTTGGTAATAACCTATAGCGATTACTCCCATCGCCATAGTTAAACCAACCTACAATCCGGAGGGCTTTCTTACAACTGAACCTCTTTAGGCACAAGATAATATGACTCGATTTTATTCCATTAACGACTCTTATACCGAAAGAGTCGTTTAGTACGAGCATATGTTTAGTGATGGTTTTTGCCCCCTTCATGTGTAAAAGGATGGGGCACCTGATTACAAACGAAACTGACCTTCTTGTGGGCATCGCATTAAGTTTGCGGAAATAGAACGTAAGTAATATCTTTATCTGCTCAATATATGCTCACATAAGTGTTTTTGATACAAACCCGTCCAAGTTAATCTTGATAAGTTTCATAGTAATACTCCTTAATTCGGTTGGGGCTGTCAAAAATATAGACCAATTTTGCCTAGATAGGAAATATTTTTGTATATTAAACCCATGACTATCTGTATAATGCAAGTAGTGACTGCGTTTTCGTATAGACTTGTGGTTTCCACGTATTCTAAGTCGTTTAGATAAACGCAATAAGTAGGTACTTCTCCGCAAATCCTCTATTCTTTGTAAAACAAACATTAACTTACACCCAGGGATTGCTTTTTTTGTAAAACGGGTGACTGTAAATTTATCAGTAACTGCACCGCTTGACGTATTTTTTTTTAAAAAATAACCCAATTTATTTAATAAATTTTTACTGGGTACAAAACCGGCAAACCTACTCGTATTGGAAGATCTAACACAACTTGTATATGAAATTAATTTTTTATAAGAAATTATATAGTCCTTGATTGAATCGTTCGTCAAAAAACCAGTGTTGGGTATACTATCGAACCTTCCCTTTAATAAAGTAATTACCTTACTTTGTGTTGATTTTTCGGAAATTGTATTGCGGAGAACACCCCTAACACAACCGAGGGCATACCTATTATAGACAAAATGACCTATTGTTGGTAAAACACTATACCTCGGTAAATTATTGAACGCGCCGAAGAAAATATCAGATGTGCTGGACTTTACGAAATTACTGTTCATTTTATCAATAATAATTGATTTAATTTTCCCCAATCTATTGTTTTTATAACAACTAGATACATGTTTTAATAGTAAGGTATTGGTTTTATATAAACCAAGGTTTGAAACCTCACATTTTATTGGCTTCAAGATGCTAAGTAATACTGACTTGATTGGGAAAGGTTGCCTGTGTTCAATATACGAACACGTGTCTACTTTACTAAGTTTACGCTCTATTCTATAAAAACCAAAGTCCACCAATCGGTTAAGTACCGCAACAGTTCTGTTGTGTGGGGCGTCACTACATGAATTCGGCCCACCGTTTGGGTATTTGTGATGTATAAACATTAAGTTATCTATGTGTGCTAATTTATAAAAAATAAATTTATCCAGCAACGTTTTTTTAAGAAACGATTTTATAGTGCCATGTGCCCTATATGAGGAAATTTTAGGTAACATTGACTTTTTTAGATACATACCGTATTTATTTATTTTATCAAAATAATTATTAACGTGATTTGTAAATAAAACCTCTAATATTTTTGTAGTACCCAACAGTTTATTACTCAACCTGTTGTAAACAGTAAAGTAAAATATTGGATCTCTAACAACCAATATGTTTTCATTAACCAAACTTTTTTTATAAAAAAACGGTATATTAATTTTTTTTAAAGACAATAAACCCCCAGTTAATGACTTATTGTCGTAATGGTAGTTTTTTCTAGTAAAATTAATTTTATTTTGGTAAAAATTAGAGTCACCACTATTAAAAGTTTTTGATTTTTTAAGTGCCTCAGATTGTCTACTCGAATCAAAATATTTAGATCTGGTAGTTTTCAAAACTCTCTCATGCCTAGCGACATGTGTTGATTTAAAATAAACCTTCCTGTCACGGCCTATTAATTTTGGCATCTCATCTAACTTAAGTGTATTGTTTAGTTCATATTTATAAACTCAGTACCATTGCTTTCCGCGAACGCGTAGTGTGAAAGGTGATGTTTCTGTTTGCCACTCCAATGCCCTTAGCAAGAAATGACTGCTCGACAGTATATTTATACACCAAAAAATGGGTATAAAACAAATTATTAGGTCTCCCCAACGGCCGTGGGATCTATAAGATGTCACTATTTTGGGGTTTTGATAACCCAACCTATTATTCAGCATCCTAGAAGACACCGAATAGTAGAGGGCAACACACATTGAAAATCAAAATCACCACCAGTATTGCCACTGCATAAGTGCTATTATATGGTGGTTTTGTGATCCAGGAAATGATGCAGATCCTGGAATCAAGTGTATTGTGCTATTTAAACAATCCTCCAACATATTGTTCCCTTTCGTAAACGAATTGGTTATTTTTGAATCAGTTTTCATTGAATTTCTAAAAAACATATAATAAATTAGTAAGAATTGTATACCAAGGGGTATGGGAATTGAACCCATTCCGTTGGTTTTGAAGACCAAAATTCTACCATTAAAATAACCCCCTGTGCATTATGATATAAGTATGATAAAAAAATTATATTGCAAACGCGTGGGTTTGGGTTACATTAATACTGCGGCTGCGAAAATAATTGGCAAAAGTAGTACGTATTGTGTACTTTTTTTTTGAAAAATGGGTAACCATGTTGGTAAGGAAACTAGCATAAGTGTAGATAAATAACACATAAGTAATGCCGACCTAACTTTATTGGAACAGAATGTGTAGGAAAGTTGGGGTTCGTTAATTAATAAACTAAACAACATGTTGTTCCAAGAACCGTATATTGGTATTCCAAAACCCCACTCATTGGATGATATAATATTATTGTGCAAAAAGTAAAGGAAAAGTGCAATTATTATGTATGTTGCAGCCACCAAAGACGCGGATATTGTTAGTTTAGACCAAATTGTATCGGAATTAGATGGGCACCACCTAAATTTAATCTTATTTTGGTTACCAGAAGTAACGAGAATTATGGTTTTTATTGAGTATAGTGCAGACGTTAATATACCAATGGTTATGCACAGGTTGGTAAAATTGTTCATAAATACACTACTGGAGGTTACAATAACGTGATTCTTAATCAAATGCATTAGTGACATTGGAAGGCCACCTAAAGAACCTACTGTCAAGATTATACCAAATGATATGAAATTATTATGTGTTAGTAAATTGCCGGCGTAGGCATAATCCTGTTTGTGGGAAACTGATATTATGAAAAAACCAACCATTACGAATGATAATGCTTTAAAAAAACCATGTGACATGAAAAATAAAAAACAATTTAAGTTTGTATTGGAAACAGCTAGGTATACCATAAAACCGCAGTTTGATATAGTTGAGTAGGCCAGTATTTTTTTTAAATCAGATTGGTATGCGGCCGATAAACCACCTATGCAGACCGTTAATAATGATAAAATGCGCATGATGTCAGATAGGAATGGTAGTAAGTTCAAAACCGGTTTAGATCTTATTAACAGAAATACACCGGCTGCCACTAATGTAGCTGAGTGTATAAGGGCTGAGGCTGGGGCTGGGGCATCCATAGAGTCTGGCAGCCAAAAATGAAAAAATAGTTGTGCTGATTTACAGGAAGATGCAATTAGTAGACACATTATACCAACGTAATAATGCTGTGGTAGTATATTTGATAGGTACATTCCAACGACCTCGTCATTGGGAAAACTAAATGTACCGAATGATTTAAAATAAAGCGATATGAATGTAATTAAACACGCGTCACTTATTGAGTTGTATACAAAAGCTTTCATAGCTGATTTAAGTGTAGAGGCTTTTTTTTTCCAAAAATTTATTAAAAAATAAGAAAAGAAACCTATGAGTTCCCAAAAAAAAAGCATTGTTATGTAATTTCCTGAACATATTAAAAGTATCATACTGAATAAAAATGAATTTAGTAAATTACAAAAACGTTTTATACATACCTCCCCCATCATGTAATGTGGTACGAAAGAATTAACGGCATAGCCTATAAATACAGTTACCATAAGAAAACGTGTAGAATTGTTATCCAAGACAAAACAAACTTTTGTGTTTACACCAAATATTGGCATAAAGTCCATTGGAAAGTCTATATAAAGTGAATCTATGTTATCTGATCCAGATATTATTGAAAAAAAGGATACGAAAATTGATAATAACATTGGGTAAGAGTACAAATCGTTACTGGAGTAACTGTACATATCCCTAACATCTAAAAATCTCGGAAAAATAACCTTCTGTATAATAAACAATACTATTGACAAACCGATTAGGAAGAAGGAAAGTATACGTAATTTTATGTTTATATCACCGAAAACTGACGCAGTCTGCGTGTATTGTAAAAAAACTGTATATGAAAATCACATTATTTGCCTTATTATTAATTTTTTGAAATTTTTTTAAAAAAATAAAAATTAGTTAAGTTTATAAATGAACCAAATGGTAAGGAGAGGTATACCAAAGCGTACGAAAATGAAAATAAAGTGGATACGTTACCGCCCAATCTATTAAAAAATTTTCCATAAGGTAGGTAAGAGGCTCCGTATAATATAGATAGGTAGAATAAAATATTAAGTGAAACAAATACAAACGATTCTGTTATTAAAACAACGCCAAATGTACCGTTGGGTAATTTTTTTATCTGAGGTTGATAATAAAAAACTACCATAAAGAATATTAATCCGGCCAAACCTAAATAATGGTGCGGGCATGCTATTAACCAAGCCATAAAAGCTCTGAAATACCAATGTGGGGTTACTCCGTAAAATCTTATCTCCGATACTGATCCAACGTCACCTCACATAAATAATTCTGTAGAGGATGGTTCGGATAGCAAATATAGCCAAAAGGAAGACGTGGAAATAAGTAAACAAGCTTTTGTGAAACCAAAAATTTCATTTTTTAATACGTCGTCAAACCAAGATAAAGAGTTTTTAGAGGACTCATCGTAGGATAAATCCTTCCAGTCGTAGTGCATCTCTAAACTGTGGTATACGGCTGCAAAAAAAAGAAGAAATGCAGTTGTATAGTGACCGTACATGAGTCTTATAATAGTATCTATATTAAGCTCTTGGTTGGGGAAAACCCATCAATATACTTTACCGTATTTCATTACAGCAGAATGCAACATGTTGGCTGCTATAGTAAGTGTAACCTCACTTAGATGCGTGCAACAGAGTACTAAACCAAAAAATGTAACTACGTGTAAGAAAAGTAATAGAAATGCACCACTCTTCCAAGCACCCTCTTGTTTAGTAGTATAGCCACCGATGTGTAGTTTCCTCATTATATGAAAATATATAAATATGAAGGAGTAGTCTACACCTCGCTCATGTAACCAGAAGAAATCATCGGTGTATAGATCTTCAATATCCTCCTCATTCCTAGACATTGGTATATTCATAGGATCGCAGTTTAAACTGAAGGATAGCATTATACCTGACAATATTTGTATAAAAAAGGTAAAGATTATAAATATGCCTAACAAAGACATTTGATTGTGTTGTGGGCTCCTTAATGTATAAAAAAGTTTCGCAACATTTATAGCGGCGAGATTTATATAGCAGACCATTTGTTAAATAAATTCTAAAGTATTTATAATAAAAAAATAATAACTATAATAATAACCAATAGTAATATTTCTAGAAAAATAAATGTATTTTTATATATAAAATTACCAAGAGTACCTATAGTTGCGTAACTGACGCTATTTATTTTTTTAAAAAAAAAAAAAATTTTACTAGTATTAACAAAAGTGTGTTTGTTATTTAGAATAGACCACAGGTTTATTTTAGACTTTATGTATGGTTTCATTTTAAATGTTTGTAATTTTTTATATACATAATTTATCATTTTAGAGGCAGGTTGGAATCGAACCAACAGCGAAATTACTCACTTGGGTTACAGCCAAGCCCCCGACCACTAGGGATCTACCCCGACTACAACCGACGCGTTGTTTGGTTTTATATATAAAATTGGTGAGTACTTAATGATACTAAAACCAATTATGTAATGTTTGCATAAAAAATATGATAGTTGTGTACGGTATTAACGCAAAAACACAACCCAGTTTTGTATTTTTAATAATAAATGGGTTTAGTTTGTACAACCAAAACAATATTAGCAGCACAGCCGAGTAGTATAGTAGTATATGTAAATTAACCAAATCATACGTGAACAACATTTTATAAAAAAAAACAACAAATAAACACATTAGTGATTTTAAAAAATTAATCATTTTGGTATAAACGGTTGTTACCGGTATCCAGATACCTTACCCTTTTTTTTTAAATAAAAAGATTTTCTATTCCAAATACCACGGGATGTAAACCTATTCCTAGGCCTCAGTAAACTTATAGTACGTTTAAAATTAAATATGTAAGACCTTGGTTGCCATAACCTAATTCTAAATCCTTTATTTTTAAAGTAATCCAGTTTGTTACCCATATGAAACATATAAGTTTTGTGCGCCTTGTTAAATCTAAAGAACAGTACGTTTTGTTTAACCCTTACACGATAACTTTTACCAGTATACCTATAATTTATTTTAGTTGGTGTTCAGAAATTTTTTAAAGCAAACCTAACCCAACTATTCCTGTGATGCTTTGGTAATGCGGACAGAAAAAATATAGTATGTGTAGACTTTAACATCTCTACAGGTTTTCCAGCCAAATTTATAAACCTTCCTGATCCGAACCCGAATCTGGGTTCTAAAACCCCGTTAGTTTTTAAATTTTTTTTTATTTTTTTCATAATATAATGTAAAATTATGCTAAAATTATCCGATGTACTTAACAAAGACCCTACTACCATTTGGTACGGGTAACATATTTGAGTATATTTTTTTTTTTTTATAAAAAAACAATACTTTTTTATTTTTTAAACAAAAATTATTTATTTGTTTGTCACTAGCGTAACTATTTGTATTTTTTTTACGAAGTTTCATTTTGGTGCTTTGTAACTTAGCTACGTGGGCAGTGCTATTACTATGCTTTAGTATTACAATAGATTTATAATCCTCCAACATAGAACTTGCGTTTGCAGTCGATAGATTAGATTTTATTTTTTTTAAACCGTATATACCACCAGTACCGTTATTAGTAGATTTGAACAACTTTACAAACTCTTTCATAATATAATTATTTTGTTTTTTTAACTAAACCTGGGAAATTATCCTTGTTTGCTGTACTCTTAAAAGAATACCTAGACAATTTACCCCAATTTACCCTAGATTTGTAGTGCCCAGTTTCCATACACAACGTTGTTTGGTAAGAAATAGATTTCGATCTATTTTTTTTTTTAGTTTTAAAAGAGTACGCCATTATCTTCTTACTAGCTCGTATTGATCCAGACTTCAAAACAACCTTTAGTGCAATACCACGCATTTCTCGCAGTATGTGGTATTTTTTTTTTATACCCTCCTTTTTAAACCGAAATATATTTTTCTTAAGCATTATAATTACCTATCTATTTCACCAAAAACAATGTCTATCGTACCTATCGAGGTTATAAGATCAGCTATCTGCATATTCTTAATCAATTTTGGTAAAAATTGTATATGATTGTAAGCCGGAGACTTTATTTTACACCTATAAGGTCTATTAGTTCCGTCTGACATTAAGAATACACCAAACTCACCTTTTGGTGACTCTACAAACTGTGTGGTTACCCCAGATTTTATATCAACGCCCTCACTTCATTTTTTGAAGTGATTTATAGTATCCTCCATTGTAGTACTTTGCCCCAAATCACCGGTTTTATTAGAAAAACCGACCCAGAGATTCCTAGAAAATTGATCGGTGGGGTTCTTAAAAAAAATTTTAGAAGACATTACGTTTTTAGATACTATAGATAGACTTTCTGACATTTCTTGCATCCTCAACAAATATCTATCCAATGAGTCTCCATTTTTAGTCACAAAACTTTTGTTGTTTAAAAAAAAATAACTACCGTATGCAGTTCTTTTATTAAACCTTACGTCCCTCTTAAGTCCAGTACACCTAGCCATGACGCCAGAAAGGCCGTAATTGATGGATTCCCTATAACTATAAGAACCGACACCGAGAAGTCTTTGTTTTCAAACAGAATTATCCGAGAGTGACGATGATATATCCTGTAAAGTCTTCTGACTCTTGGTTACAAAATTTAATATTTTTAATAAAATACCATCTGTTATGTTTGTTGATATACCACCTGGCCGATAATACGATGCGTGCATCCTTGCACCAGAAACGCTTTCGTATATTTCCATAATATTCTCCCTCTCTTCGAAAGATCAAAATATTGGTGACATGCTACCAACATCCAATGCATGGCAAGCTATTGCTAACAGATGGTTTAGTAAACGCGTGAGTTCGTCGAAAATGGTTCTTATTTTCATAATTTTTTGATTAAAATTACTTAAATTTAGTAATTTTTCTATAGATAAGCAATATGCATGCTCCTGTGACATCATAGAAACGTAGTCTAATCTATCAAAATATGGTAACGATAGCAAATATATTTTGTTTTCTATAAGTTTTTCTGTACCACGATGTAAAAGACCTATGTGTATGTCAGATTTTTTTATAATTTCACCATCTAACTGCAGGGATAACCTCAGTACACCATGCGCTGCCGGGTGATTTGGTCCAAAGTTCAAATTAATTGACCTTATTTTTGTTTGACCGACAACATTGTTCAAAACTCTTGAATTTATTATCATTTTAAAAGTATTTTATAAATATAAAATACTATATATAAAAATTTTTTATTATTTTATGCCTCCAACTAAACTTGGCTTGCCTATACCCTACCAAGTCAGAGCCTACCTTAAAGTGCTTAGATCCACCGAGCAAGAGTTTGGTGGTTTCCTCTAAAAAATAATTTAAAAATTCTCTTTGGTCGGCCCTAACCAAAGGTTCAACAAAATGAGTAAACTTTTCTGAATAATATATACCCCCAAGTGTATTGTACTTACTTAATATATTAATTATCACAGTATTGGTGTTTTATAAAAAAAACGTTACCATTGGGTTCAATAGGTCTATGGAATCTGGGCTGAAGAATAGTAAATTTGTGTTATTTTTTTGGAAAAACCTAAGTGAATTGCCATGAGTTGTTGATATAACACTAGTTTGGTTTTTTATTTTAAAACAATAAAAATTACTAGTTAAGAAATCCTCAAACAACAGTTTTGATGAGTTCTGAAACCTAACATCTGTTATACGAAATTGACAATACATTTGGTTTGTGTTGATAGTATACAATGCTTTACTTGGTGGTCATTTAAAAAAAAAAAATCCATGTATTAGTGCATTGGGCAACAGATGTAGTTTACTCTGCGGTATATATGTTTTTATTATTTTAAATATTTTTTTTTTTAAAAAAAAAATATTTAAAAAAAGAATAGCCGATACACTTAATTTTCTAAAAAAGATAGACTCTGTGTATCCGAATTTTTCTGATATAGAATAATAAACAGATAATATAATTATAATTATTGTATAAAATGGTATTAAATATACCCAAAACTTATTATTAAATTGAATATTCAATGAGTAATGGGAGATCCTAAATACAGTGTAAATTACAATTGGTTTTAATAATAAAAACCAAAACCTATCTATCTTAAGTAAAAAGGTTCCACTGAATTTATGGACAGAGTTTGCGAGCTCACTTCTATTTATAACGTATATAATAAGTAGGAATGACATAAATATTAACAAATCCCTACCGTAATTAAATGACGTTGCTATTACACCCACACTATTGTGCAATATTAAAATAGATGATAGTATTAATAGGATTGAAGACATCTCAACTGGATCTCAATTCCAAAAACTGCCCCAAAATAACTCCTGGTTAGCCCACCAACACGAAATAAATACCGATATTAACAGGCTGGTCAAACCTACTGTGGTGTTTTTTTTAATAAAAAACGATTTTATCTTTATTTTTTTAAAAAAAAAAACTAATATTGAGATAAAAAACAAAGGTGGGTGGTACTGACCCAAAGTATTTAATAACCCTATATTTGGTAACCCAATATTTATATAACAAGTTGTATCCAAAAAGATATGATCTATTATACAAAAAAAAAATATGATTGCGAGTGGTAACCCATTGGTATTTAAAAAAAATACAAGACATGACATAAAAAACAAATTTGTATTGAAAAGTATTATAGTATATTGAAAAAAAATATTCAAACCCGTGTTACTATTCAATAAAAAATCGTTTAATATCGAATTTAAAAGTGTAATGATTACTAAAATGTATAAAAATATAAACCTGAGGTTTGCAAATCCTAACATTTTTTTAATTTAAATCAAAACCTAATTATCATACTCCAGTGTTCCCAACTCTAAATCCAAGAAACATGTTACTAAAATAACAAATAATATTGAAATGGTTTTGTATAAACCATAGGTTAGTGAATTGTACATGGTAAAGGATACGGGTAGTAACAGCAGCAATTCTATGTCATATAATATTAAAAAAGATAATACCACAGAATTTTTAAAATCAATTTGTGACTCACCGATTGTTATATTCTCAAAACCACACTCAAAGTTGTCTTTCTTTGCGGAAGGGTCCTCTTTTGTATAAAAATACTGACCTACAGAAGTTAAAATTCAAAAAAGGGTTGAGACTAGAATTATATTTGGGATAACTATTAAAAAACTTATAGAACGTCTCATAATATAATCTATAAAAATACAAAGGTTTCTAAATTACTTTCGTATCTTTTAGTCCCAACTTGGTTACAATTTAATAAATTTTCGTATGATTTTCCCAAACTTAAATAATTAAAATTGCTATTAACTAACCCTGAGCAATAATTTTTATAATCTTTTGTGCAAATGGAATGCTCAGTTATTCTATAAAAATTAAATCTCTTTTCTAAAAAGAGTTTATACCTTAAAGATTGTTTATGTTTTTTTTTTAAAAAAATTAATTTTGAACGGTACAGGATTTTATCTTTTTTAGATAAAACAATACTTTGGTCATTATTTATATTTTTTATAAAAATATTACAATTTTTGTAATACAACGAGCTTCTTGAATCTAATAATTTTGAATAATAGGAATTATTTAATGAGTTTTTAAAATTTATTAAATTTTTTGCTTTTCTAACGGCCCTAATATGTGTACTGGGCCTTAGTGTAGGTTTTTGTTTATATATAAAAAAACTACACGGCTTAATAATCTTACTTCTGCTGACTTTTCTCTTTGGCAATGCCATTTAACTTACGCAATGTTGTTATGGTATAGAAAATCGACATGTCAAGTACATTAGTACATTACAATGATTTATACCTCAATACGGCGGCCGTAGTAATTAACTCAGCTGCCGATACCAATATTATTGGTAAAATAATCATAAAAGATAGGGTACTTCCACGCATAAATCCCAATAATATTAGCATTGGTAATGACATAAAACAGTATATTTCTGAGTATAAAATTAAGTGCGATAGGCTTCTTGTAGACAAACAAGTTACGTAAATCGATATTAATATCATAAGTACGAGGTGTAAGAATAATTTATTTAACATTAAAATAGTTGTAATTGGTCTGTTACTTTTAATAAACACAATCAATTTTATTCAAAAAAACCAAATATTTAATTTAATTAAACTTATTAAATTTAAAATTATAGTTCTTTATTAGCGAAAAAAATAGTGATAAATTTGACTAGGTCTTGACTACCCCGGGATTGCACGCTCTGTTGTAAAAAAAAATCTAACACGGTTTTACAAACAGAAACGGTTTGAAAAAAATACAAATAATTCTTATATATTGTTCGTTTTTTTTCAACATCATTACTAAAAATAGATGTGTAATGTATGCATCGTGTAGTAAACCCAACTGAATTGGGCGTCGAGTAAGTTTTACCACTAAAAGTGAATTTTAGTTCTATTTTTATAGTAAAATAACGGAATATGTATAGCTAAATATAACCATCACTATACATAGTGATGATTATATTTAGCTTTTGTAATTTATCTAAAAAAAAAGACAATTCGTGGTGGTAAAGTATTATATTTTTGCATAACTTAGTGTAATATACTGTACTTTTGCAAAAAAATTGTAACACACCACAATATGTTTAAATAAAAATAATATAATATATATAATGTAAATAATAAACCATATATATATATTATAATAAGAAATGCACATATCACTATATATATAGTGATATGTGCATTTATTTTATAGTATATAATATATATATATGTTTTATTATTAACTTATATTATATATATTATATGTATATGTATAAGTATGTGTATTCTATAACATCTATATATTATAACATAATATATAGATGTTAGATAATACACAAAATAATTACGCGTGTTGTAAGTAAACTACTTCCTATACAGCAGCAAGTGAATTGGCGGTAAAAAAAAATTTAAATATGGGCACAGTAACAACCACAACACTCTGTACCCTTATAAATAAATTTGAACATATCGCAGAGTAGCTTATGTATGGGTGCCCCAACCCTAGTGTAATTTTACAATAAATATTTCGCTAATAAAGAGGTACTTTTAATTATAAATACATTATTGTTATGTTTAATAATACATATCCAATGAGTTTTGTACTAATTAATTATAATGAAAATAAAAGTAGTTTACATTTCTTCAAAAAAAGAAAGATCGGATATGCATTGTATTTTACCGGCCAACAATCACTTAACAACTAAAAATTTGTTAACTATATACCCAAAATCAAATACAGTCGACTACAATAATACAAAATTTTTCCACTCTAAAACTAAAAAACCCACACGTGTGATATTAAAGGCCCCATTCCACTACAAGGTTGGTAAACACAGACTTACCATATTAGAATTTATATATATAAAAAAAACTACAATACCACTTTTAATTGGTAAAAACCCACAAACACCTATAAATATACTAAACTCAATCGATGACACTATATCTTGCCTACCGTCAGATATGGGTTCCCTCCTACAAACCAGAAGTACTAGGGTAAGGTCTAACCTACCCCTTACTAAATTTTTCTTTACCCTAGAGTAACTCAACAGTACGCAGTGGGTGTAACTTAATGGAAGAGTGCCGGGTTGTGGTCCCGGATGCGTAGGTTCGATTCCTACCTCCCACTTTTTATTGAAAAATAATATGATAATATCACGTTACTACCTTTATAAAAGGAGGGATATACTAAAGAATAAGATGGTTTTACATTGCCCCCACCGCCTTTTATGAAAAGCAAGGCAGTACGGGCTAAGAAGCTCTCTAGCTATCAAAACAAATCAAACAAAATTTTTTTTTAAAATAGGTGGTTATACAGAGCAGTGGAATTACCTTTGGAATTTAATAGGTTTTTGAAATAAACCTATTTCCAGTTCAAAATTAAAAGATGGATCATTTAAAAATTCTATATATCAAACAAATTATAGTATTTTTATAAAAAAAAAAATAAAACTAATCGTGTCTACAGGAACCGTCAATAACATGGATATAGTTGACGACAATACGTATATAAAATATTTAAATAAACCAAATGGTGGTTTTAATATAACACACTTTGATCACAACAAAAGCAGGGTTATATCGTTGCATCCCGGTAAATACGGTGAGTATGTCGGGTCCGGTCGTAGAAAGTCAGAAGCACTCTTATCGTGGTGGCATTTCCTATTCTCTAAATTAGTAAATAAGGTTAGGGTTGATAACACGAACCATTACAATTTCGATAGGAATACGATACACATAAGGCAGAATTTATTTTTTAAGTTACTGACAACTAATAACTCATTCCTAAGGTATTTTTTTTTATTAAAAAATTATATATATATGTGACCAACAGAAAATATTTATATTTATATATTTCATAATTTTAAAAAATTTAATTTAATTTTAAAAAAAAAACGATACATAAAGAAATTTAAAAGAAAATTTATGCTACCGTCGGACAGAATTAATAGGAAATCACTTTTAGTTAGCACAAGCAGAAATATTACGGTGTCTACCTAAAGAGACTTTTGTACGAAATGTGGTATACTATCGGCAACACATCCCATACATTGTTAGTACTCCGAACACGTTTACATATGTTTAGCCACCAATTAAGGAATAAGTTTGGTAATAGAAACCTAAAGTTTAGGAAAAGCCCTAAAGTTGATTTATATAATAAAATAAAATCTAACGGAACGCACGTTTACTACCCAATTGGTGGTAATATAGAGTTGTTCGTCTACCGCAGGGTAGTGAGATCTTTTAGACGTAAGGTTAGGCGACGTAAATATAAATTATATTTTTTATTTTTACCAAATTATATAATAACCAGTAAGGGGCTCAACTCTAGGATGGGTAAAGGTAAAGGTAAGATTTTGCGAGTATCTGCTCAGTTAAACACAAATAAATTGTTTATGATAGTCAAAGGTTTGTCGCACTATAGGATTTTATTTTTTTTTAAAAATTTCTATAAAAAAACGGGACTTAGATTTTTAGTTTATAGGGCAAAAACCTTTATTTAACCAACTATTTGTATATATAGGCTGGTTTTCATCGAGCAATATGCATTCTCAATGGTCTGAATGCTAGCCAGTTTCCTCATTAATTCTTTCTTTGTTGAATTACATAATGGAAACTTGCTTTGCCTAATAATCTGGAGTATTTGCCATGATTTAATAGCTGCATCACCGTATGTATTTTGTACAATTTCAGCCATATCTATTCTGCCAAACGTCAGGTCTGTTGCAAAACCAGCAGTACTAAATATAATTTATTATTTTAAGAAAAAAAAATAAATTTATCAATGATCTTGGTTCAAGATACCACCGTGATTGCAATAACTCAAATCATATCGGTATCAATTTACACTTTGTGTTTACCACCAAAGAAGTATCTAAAAGAATCAGAAATAAAGCCATGCGGAATTACCGTATGTGCGATCATGTCCCCAACTGTATTTATTTTAATACAGGGTACGGCACCTGCATATTTAATGGGAATATCATTACTGTCATTAATTGTAATATATAAGGATACGGCGGTAGTTTTGGCTGTTGTTGTAAATACAGCAATAACAATTCTATCCTGATCCATAGCATCGCTATTCGCTGTACTAGAATTTTTGTCAATGTTACATGCTGTACTACCAGTAAGATTTTTAATATACAAAATTAAGTTAAAGCATATAAAACAATTTGCCAGTATGTTCATATTTAATTCCATCTCTTATTTTTCATTAGTTATGATAATAACTCACCAATTGCACAGTATCGGTAACCACACACCAACCAATACTTTGGGGTATATTAGCGAACTATTAGCTTTTTATACTGTAATAAAGTTCGGCAATTTGCTATTTGGTTCCCTAAAGTCACCAGTTTACGCACTATTACCATTGCGTTTTGTTGTAATATTAACAATATTGGTCTTGTGTTTAGTCCCATTTATAGCATTGTCTGCCATCGAGTCTAATTTGTTTACACCAGTTGCAGTAGCAATTGTTGTTATACCGAATATAGTTGCTATTGGTTTCCTATTATTCTCCAAAACTGTACCAAGTTTATTATTGTATACTACTATATTAACAAACTTAGCTGTTATTGTACTATACTCTATCTAATTATATTGATTTTAAAATTTACGATTGCTGGGTTACGGCAATATAAATTATATTTTAATTATATACCAATAATTAATTTAAAGAAAAAACAAATGTACTTATATTTATTACATTTGAGCACAGGTTCTTTGGATTTCGAAACGTTTAGGTTTTACATAAATATATACGGAACCAATGGTTTTGGTAGTTTTTATTTAATAAAGTACAAACAACATACATACAATTTAGGACAAAGTAATATTTTTTTAATTAAACCCGACATTTGTTTAGGTTTAAAACACGTAGCTTCCTTAAATAGTTCACATATTTTCCATAAAAATTATGTATACCCGTGGTGCCTAAATAGTAATTTGAAGCCACTTTACATTGTTTTAGAGAGGATATTCCACATTATTATAAGGGGTGTCTTTGTGTGAGATTTGTATGCAAATACCATAACAAATGAATTTACGTACGCGGGTAGGGATTATAAATTCGCACTAAAAGATTACGTTTTGGATTATAATTGATCTTACCCAAGTATAGAATTAATTACTTTTAAGATAAATCTATTTGCTAAGGTAAAAAGGTTCTCAATACCTAAGGAAATGCCGAAGTATGTCAACGCCAGTAGTTTGTTTACTGAATTAAATAAGGACGGGGTTGGTGAAACATGCCGCACAGGTTGTAATTGTTTCTCCAACGAACTATTAACCAAACCAAACTTATACAAATTTTTTTTGTTTACCATTTTTGGTTATACCCACTGTTTCTGTAACCTATTGCTAACCGATATAAGTTTTTTGTACGACAACTATGTTTTGGATTACCTAAGTTTTTACAAATTCTTGGATATAACACGAAACGGGGTTTTATTTTATAAAAATAGGCAAGATTGTACAATTTGGTTTTTACAGGACAATATTTTATGTTCGGGGTGTTACGAAGAGGTAAGTCATTTTTACACCGAATTATTATATTGATAATAGATAAGTTAAGTTTGCCCAAAACTATTTTACCAGAACTATTATGTGAGCCAGACCATACAAATGGGGTTGGTGGTGTAATGTGTTCCGTTAGTATTCACGAAAGTACACATTTAGAAAACAGTGTGTTTTGTGACAATATCAACGATTATTGAATCAGTGGCAAACACGGTGTTTTTTTTTTTGATAATTTAAATTTAAAGGGTTTATTGAGATTTATTAAAAAGAATAGTAAAGGTACTTTGTCTAAAAACTATGTAGATCGTACTAAAAAAGATTTGTTACCGGTCGAGAATTGGATTAGGTTTGTTCCAGAAAAATTCCTAATAGATAAGTTATTTTTGTGACCTTACTCAACATTAGACACAAACGAAATAGTTATGGTATCCGATTCTATAGGTAACGATCCGGGCATTGTTAGTTCGGGTGGCCCTGTCGTAGATTATTCAAAAGTTATACGAACCTCCGGCGGTTCAAGATCTTATTACAAATATTTTACAGAATCTCTGTACAAAGTAGACTTCATGGCTTTTTATCACAGTGGTGACCTAATAAAAAGACGATTGAGGCCCGGTAACAGGGGATTCAACCATCTGAACAGCGTCAGCAGTAATGTTATTAAAAATAGAAGTAACGTCGTTAGCGTATTCAAAGGGTATGTTAACGAAACACAACCGATATTGGCTTATTATTTAATTAGGAAACGTAGTTACCTTAAAAAACGTAAGGTGTTTATAAACAAATTCAGCCTTAAGGTGGCAAAAGATTTTAATAGGGGTGGTAAACTTTTCCATCAAATAAAAATAATTTTTTTTAGAAGTAGAAATAGGAGAACGTCCGGTAGTTTGCAAATGTCAACCAGAAATTTTATGTCCTCTGAATTGTATAAAACAGGACGTAGCCCATTTTTAACTAAAAAAAGAAAAACATATAGTTTGCGCGGGCATGAGGCTATGAATGAGCTTTTAGTTGATTTTACCAACTAATTTCCAATTAATTTTTTTTTACAATTACCATACCTTTGTGGTGGTAGCTCAGGGGCAGAGCGTTGGGCTGAAAACCCAAAGGTCGCATGTTCGATTCATGTCCGTCACAGTGTAAACACCAGTTTTTTTTTTAAAAAATATGAATTGTGTTTTTAATCGGGTAGAATGGTTTGATCTTATTTAATGTTTTGTTTTGGTTACGGACTAACAACAACATTGTTGGGTGTACTGTTAGTTTATGCGCTCGTACTGTTTACAAGGTCCCTTATGCCTAGGTATAGGGTAGATAAATTAATACACCTTAGTTGAAAAATTTTGGTATTTACAGTTTCTATTTCAATATGCTTATTACTACTCTTTGTTTAAAACCAATAATATGATTAAATTTGTTCAATACACAATGGATAAGGCATCACACTTTTGGGATAGAAATTTTTTATTTGGGTTAATATCTTTTAACAATAAATTTTGTTGGAAGCCTAGCGTATCAAAAAAATCATACTATACTGGTAGATTTTGGAAAAAATAATATTGATTTGGACAATACAACCTACAGTTCGCAAAGTTGCAAACTTATACCTAATTAAAATTAAATTTATATCTATCATAAGGGATTGTAAATACAATACTTTTTTATTTAAAAAATCAAATAGTTTTTGAAAAGAACCTAAGACGAAGTTTTTGGGTGGTAAACTATCTATGCGTAAGGAAAACAAAATATTATTTAGGATTAAGAAGCGTTTACGGGGTCTTTTTGTAAAACAACGCCGTTTTTTTTTTAATAATAAAAAATCAACTTTGTTTAATAAGCGTTTTAGTAGGACAACAGTATCCAATAAGTTGGTTGGTGATATACCGGGCTATACTTACAGACCTGATTTTTTGGTAATTTGCATAAGAAGGGGTAAGCGCACTGGTTCTACATTAGTTATGCCGTCATCAGCTCATGAAATAGATCCTGTTGGCTGTTTGGAGTATAAAAAAATATTGGATTTAGGACAAAAAGCTATCCGTAAACCCAAGGTTGTTTTAAAAAAAAAATCTAAAAAAATTTTCAAAAAAAAAAAATCTAAAAAATTTTTCAAAAAAAGAATATACGGTAAGAAAAAATCTATATTCTCGAAAACCAAAGGTGCTAAACCATCTGGCCTTAACAAAGAAATTTCTGTTAGGCGTATTTATAGGTTTGGATCAGAAAATACAAACTTTGGTACCACCATCTCTAATTTCCCCAAAGTACTTGTTAAGTCGTTCGGTAAATTATACAAACCTGCTGGTAAAATAAGTAAAAATGGATTAATTTTGTGTAAACCAAACTTAGTTAGTTCTAAAAAGAGTTTTAAGCCACGAAGTAATTCCGTTAGTAGGTATAACATGCTTAGTAGGGATGTACCAGTTAGGTATTTATTACGTAAATCAAATAAATTACGTAACAGTATGTTATCAACAACACGTTGGGTTGGCTTATTAGGTCGTGAGGATTTTTTCGATTATAACCAATCACCAACGTTCAGTGATAGTTTATTAAAATCTAAATTATTTTTAAAAAAAAAATGAGTTGGTTTGAAAAAAAAAAATATTAATAGTGTGGTTAACACAACCTGCGTTAAAAAATCTAAATTAATTTTTAAAAATAAAAATGTAATTTTTTTAAAAAAAATATCAACTTTGTCTAACATACAGTCTGAACTTCTTTTTTGTAATTACCCAACTAGGAAAAAAAAAATACTATTCCGCTTGTATACAAGTACACTTAGCAATTTTCTTAAGGATTGCGGTGGTTTTAAAGGACTTGGTTTTAGTTTTTTTAAAAAACATAAGAAAGTTTTTAATATATTTAGTGACTTAGTTGCTGTTTATTTTGGTGAACATAAAAATTGGGTTAGTCCAAAGGCTAAAAAAAGGAAAAGAAAGTCAACGCGTAGGTTTAGGAAAAAAAAAAAAACACTACAATACAGGGTTCGTAAAAAGAAGTTAATAATTTTATATTCTTTGTGAAATAAAAAAAATAGAGATAGGGTTTTATTTTTTTTTAAAAAAAATTCCCGAAACCTATTGGGTCTATACAGTAGTAAGTTCTTTGGCCAAGGTGGCGTCAAGGATAGTTTGCCTCAAATACCCAACAATAATAGGTTATATTCGAACTGGCGTGGTAATATAAAAAAATTTAATTCAGTCGGTCACGATTTACTGAGGATGAAAATACTATCACGTGTCGGTAATATTAGTAAAAAATTTTATAAAATAAAAACACGTGGTTATATAAAAAAAAAGTCTATAAATTTGGGTAAAAGTCGACCACGTGCTTTGGTGGAGAAAAAAAAATTAAATTTAATTTTTTATAAAAATTTGAGCTACCGAAATACTAGATCGTACGCTGCATCACCAAAAGTTACAAAATTTTATAATAATTATGTAAGTGTTGGTATCGCTGCCAGTAAATCTCGCTTTAGTTTTTATAAAAAAAAAAAATTTATAAAGTTAAATAGACGACGTGGGCTTAGGCGTAGGTTATTGGTTATGCGACGCAATGTTGCTTTGTTAAAAAGACGCAAACCTGTGCCAAACGCATATGGTTTGACCAAAGATAAGTCAATTGAGTTCCCAAAGAGGGTAATATCCATATTCTTTAGAAAAATATCCATTTGCAATAAAATTAGGTTAAACTACATCAAATTTAATAAAAAATCTGCTAAGTCGGCTATACCTGTACAAGGTAGTTTTTTCCCAAGGTCTACATTTTTTAAAAAAACAAAGGGTATGCTACAGAAGGTTAACGTTAGTTTATGTAAATCAAACGTCGGACTACAATTAATATCCGGGGTCAAGCACATACTATATAACAAGACGACTTCCTTTGGGAAAAGTTTGATTACTAAATCGAATCCCGTTATACTAAACTCAGCCTCAATACAGTCTAGAGCTAGCGAATTTTCCATGGGTTTAGAAAACGTTTCGTTTAGTAATGTAACAAATGTTGGTTTATTTACACCCACACTGGCAGTAATAGACGGTATTTTTAATGTTTTAAGTGATTTACCGGGGCACGTAACGAAAAATTTTAATAAATCTAGTTACGCCTTTGTTATGTTCATGCTGTCAACATTCTTAGATACATCTGTGTGGACATCTTACTTAAACAAACTTTTTTACAGAACACCATTTTATAAACAACGGAGGCTTTTTTACACATTACGTAGGTTATTAAAACCGACGTCGTCTGTATGTGCTGCACACTCTACAATTATTGGTATGTACTTTAGTTTTCGTGGTAAAATTGCTACCAAAGCCGGATTACGTAAAAAAGTATTGATGGCAAGGTCAGGTTCTTATACTAGCGCTAACTTTGGTCTACAACATAAATACAGGTTTAAGCAGGTTTGGTCCAAAAGCGGTGCTATAGGGCTTAAAACTATAATAACTTGTAAACCACACCACAGGACATATAGAAACTACAAACCACGTACGGATTCGTATAAATAGTATCAATGTTTAATAATCCAGATTTTCATGGGATTTTATCACTAGTAACAACAACTGCATATATGTATGTAGTAGCCATATCTATTTTTTACGCAAATAGTAAATCTTTAAAAAGTAATGATGGTACACTATCGATTCTTTTTTTAGCGGGTTTGCCACCTTTCCCAACATTTTTTACAAAACTTTGGGTTTTGGGAGAGATATCGACCGGCTCCATGAATTTTATTTTTATTATATTAGTAATATTTAATATAATTTTAGTTAGAGCGTACATAGATTTTTTAATTTATGAACGAAAAGCAACCTCATTGCCGTCCAATAAGGAGGTAAGTAACAACTTACCAACAATAGAGCTGATAATAGCACTAACAATTGCATTTATCCTCGCCCCAGAGATGTTTAAGATTTGCTAATTTAATATGTTTACTTATGTAGGTTCTACAAGGAGGGTTGTTACTACCAGAAAATCACACGTCTGGAGTAGGGTTTTAACAAGGTGTCCACAAAAAAGAGGCCAGGTCAGGAAATTACGTATTTCTACGCCTAGGAAACCTAACTCTGCCAGACGAAAAACGGTTAAGTTGAAGATTTCTAATAAAAAAACACCGGTATCTTATATACGTGGTGCAGGTCACAGTCTTAAAAGGTTCTCTACTGTTTTAATTATGGGAAAAGGGGCTAGAGACTTACCAGGTGTTTACTCACGTTGTATAAGGGGTAAATTTGATTTTGAACCTATGTATCAGAAAACAAAAAGACGGTCAATTTATGGTGTTAAAAAGGCCGTATTGTAGTATATTTACAAAGGGGTTTTTTTAACAAATGCAAACTTTTTTTATAACCGAACATGTACCAAAGGTAATTAGTTGGGTTAGGCGTGGTTCAATGTGACCGCTTACGTTTGGCTTAGCTTGCTGCGCTGTGGAGATGATGCACGCCACTGTAAGTAGATACGATTTCGATAGATTTGGTATAGTTTTCAGGCCTACACCACGTCACGCAGACCTAATAATAGTAGCTGGTACACTTACAAATAAGATGGCGCCAGCACTTAGACGAATATACAACCAGCACGCCGATCCCAAATGGGTAGTTTCTATGGGTAGTTGTGCAAATAGTGGCGGCTACTACTACTACTCCTACTCCGTAATAAAAGGAGCCAACCGTATTATACCAGTAGACGTCTATGTTCCCGGTTGTCCACCAACGGCAGAGTCTTTATTTTACGGTATATTACAGTTATTTAAATTAATAGATGGTAATTACAAGGGTTACTAAATACTGTGATTATAAGTAATCCAAAATTAGATATTAAGTATAGATACAGAAGACGTACATTTAGGTTGCCGATAACTAAAAATCAGTACGCAAAACAACATTTTCAAAAAAAGATAAATTTTTTAAAAAAAAAAAAAATAATAAAATTTATAGATATTCGACAGCGTTCTAGAAAAACTTTTTTCATTTTTAATACAAAATTTTTGATGTTCCGCACCGTTACTACCAATGTAACTACCTGTGCATTACTAAATTACCTATAGTATATGTTTTTAACAAGAAGAAAGCCTACATCGCCTGCACTTAGGTGAGAAGCTACGACTACAAATAAGTTTTACAAAAGGTGTGGTAATAAAAAATTGTTACCATCTAGGACTTATCGGGGCTTCGAAGATAAAAAAACGAAACGTAAGTCTACCAATAGGCCATCTAAAAAGATTTATAAATTGCAAAAACATTTCTCTTTATTAACAGATAGGTCATGTGTATTATCTCTACATAAGAACACGGGGGTTAATTACCTGACCGCCTGTATAAGTACAGGTGGTGGTATGTATTACATCAAGGCACCGTGCGGACTGTTGGTAAATACTAACATCCCACAACGTAAGTATTCGCTACACGGCGGTTCCTTTTTCCTATTGGGGGATAGGCTAGGCCTAGGTGTTATACCTACGGGCGGAATATGTTACTCATTGAAAATAGCAACTAGTAATAAATGAAGTATAGCTGAATCAGCCGGTACTTTTTGTAAGATATTGTGGCACGACGACGACGGTCTAACCGCCATGAATATACCATCTAAACGTTTTATAAAGCTTAGTACTAGGAGTGTTTGCAACGCTGGTCGGGTTTCTAACCAATTTCATAACTATACTGTTTTGGGTAACGCCAGGGGTGCTAGATCGAAGAAAGGTCGTGTAATATCTGTAAGGGGTGTAGCTATGAATCCGGTAGATCACCCTAACGGTGGTAGATCCAATACCAAGCAGCCTCTGATGAATCCATGGGGTAAAATAGCCAAAAAGGGCAAATAATTATATTAAGTGAGGGTACCAAATAAGACTTTTACGTACCAATCAAGCAAGTTATTTAAAAAATTTTACGAAAATTCGTATTATTTAAAAAACAAGAGCCGTCTTTTTTGGGAAAGAAACACCGCTATGCCTATTTTTTTTGTGAATAAGGCATTTTTTATTCATAAAGGCTTATATTTTAGAAAAAAACGTATTGAGTATCATCATATGGCTGTACCACTCGGAACCTTTGCTTTCACACGCAAACCATTTACACCTCCCATTAAAAAAGAAAAGGTTGGTAAAAAAAAAAAATAAATGGCAAAAACAAAATATCATAAACTTGATTAAAAGGATAATCCATTGTAACAAATACAAATTCTCTATATGTTGTACCTATCAATTCTCCATTTCTATATTCATCAATGGCATAAGCAATTTGGAAAGCCCCCATATATAGAGAAATAGCATTCATTTGTCCTGTTTCAGGATGAATAGCTAAAGGATAATTTCCTCCTAACATATTATCAACAGAGAAACCCGTGAAGAAATCCACTTCGGGAACAGGTGGCAAATTACTTGGGTTTTCAGGCATTATTATGGTTGGGCTGGAAAAACCTGCTAATGGCGTAATTAATGAATAAACTAAGGAATCTCCGTCTGAATCTATACCTGATATATTCGCCTCGAACTCTTCATTTATAAATGTAAGGTCAGGGCTTTGCACTATAAAAATTGGAGCGGAATTATTAATTCTGGGTGTGATTTCACAATAAAAACCCATTCCAGAATCTTCAGGTTCGCTAATATTTCTTATTGAATTACTTCGGCAACATCTGTCCCAATAGAGAAGTAAACCATTGCTGGAAGGGAAATTTAGCTCAACCTCTGCTCCATAAGCATAAAGAATACTTTGGTTGTCAAAACCAACGCAATTGTAATTCTGATTTTCCGTTGTGCTATCAGT
>JAVCKV010404447.1:0-12754 GCA_032274145.1 Herpochondria borealis | reverse complement strand
CCCGACTAGACAGCTCATGCGCTTGAGGCTTTCTCTACTGGAGATCAATTACAATATTTTCTACCGTCCGGGTCTCAGGCATCAGATACCGCTTTTTCCAGACCTCCCGGGCCCACTAGAACCGAGGATGACGATGTTGAAAAAGAAGTACCGACGTTCCGTGGCCGCGTTGGTGAGGTACATGCAATGGTAAGTGCGATCGATCCACTGTAGCAGAAAACGGCTTCGGTCCAGCAGACGCCCACGAAAAAGCGACGGACCCGGTCGAAAAACATCCCCTTTTCGAAGGATGGCACCGGGCCCACACGTCAAACTGCCGTTTCCCCGAGCCTGCCAAACATGCGTTTCCTGCGACTGGAAAATATCATAAGCTGGCGGGACACCCTGGGCAGACCCGCCTTCACAACCGGTTGCGGCGGTCGTATTACTGGCCTCAAATGTCGGCCGATGCGATTTCGACTGGCCGCGAGTGAACTTCGTGCGCCAAAAACCACATCCGGTTGTTGAAGCAAGTGAGAAATATGCAACTGTTCCCGGCTGATCGTTCGTTGACGACGGTGGCCATTGACATCCACGGTCCTCTTCCCAAGTCCAAATCATGTTTCCTCTTCATCCTCGTAATCACTTAACTTTTCTATAAGAGGACCCAGATTGTTCCCCTCAAGAGCATCCAGGCGTTGTACGCAGCTGTCCCTTTTTCAGCTAGTGGGCCTTCAAGCATTGCCGGCATCAGATAATTCTGTCGGGCAACAGTTCGCAATTCGTGTCCGCCTTCTTTCAGCGGGTCTGCAAACTTCTGGATGTCTACAACTTCTTCACCACCACCTACCATCCCCAAAAAATTGGGCAGGCTGAATGGTTCAACTGGTCTCTGATAGCCATGATAAGGTGTTCCGTTTAGAACGATCCCGCGGATTGGTGTCAGTATGCCCGTTCCTTGTGCTACGCGTACAAAAAAGCCATGCATCGGTCCATACAGACAACCCCGTTTGACCTTTTCCCTACCCGTCTGCAACCGGACTTCACTCTGAAAGAAACACCGTGTCGTTCGAAATATCTCGCTCACCAGACGCTTGACCGCGCCGATTATGTGGCGCGGTTGATGGTGGATATCTGCAAGGCCAAGGAGAGTCTACTGCAAACCAAGCGTCGCTAAAAGGCGAACTTCGATAAGCGCCTTCGCCGCGTCCACCTGTTACAAGTCAACGACGCGACGTTACTTGAAACGAAGGATGGGGAAAGGAAGCGCGATAAGCTGTCTAACTAGTTTGCTGAGGAGTTCCGTGTCCTTTACGTGCAGAAGGACAGAAACACCGCTGTTACGAAACGCGTCACCATGAACCGCCTCACCCGCGCGCCTTTCAATGCGCCCGTCATATGCCCGTCATATGAAGAAATTCTTGCGGAGACGCCGCGTGACGTCGCGAATAAGAACCTGGATGGAAAATAGTGTTATTTGTAGGGCATCTTGGCTCACAGGACACTGCACGATAGTTCTACCGAATTCAAGTTGGATTGGGATGGTCACGCCCTTTCTTGGGTGACTTGTGCTGCTGTAATGGAAGAATCGGTGTCGCGATACTTTGCGCGACTCGCCAACATGCGTCGAACTGCGGCCGCACCGGCACCGGTATCTGGTTTAACGCTCAATGCGCAGAACTTCCGTCGGTACCAAATAACGGACGACGCTCACGTCAACGGACAATCATAGTTCCTCCTCCAATTTATTTTGGGACGAGCCTCCAGCCTTGGTCTTGCGGCCCTTCGTCTCCGCCAAAGAGTACAAGGCGTACCTTCACCGCATCTTGACGCATCCACTCTGGATTTCCTCCTTCCTCTCTCTCCTTTTTTTCTGATGCATCCGCCGGGTCGTCAGGTCTTGAATTGGGGGCGGCGGACAGGCCGCATTCCCGCACGGTCGTCCGTCTATGACCGGATTATCATAGACGTTTCTCCTTTCCCTTTTCCCTTTCCCTTTTACCTTCTACACAGAGGATCATAGAGCATCAGAGAAGTGCCTGCGGTACGACATGTCTTCAATCATCCGACATCAAGACTGAAAAAGTAAACCCACGGACTCATAGTTTCATCAGCCATCATTTCATCAGTTATCAGGAATCTATTCATCAGTCAGCACGATTAGTTACGTCGGCGTTCTCGGAAGTTTTGCCTCGAGGGACGAGGTGGGAAGCAAAGATTCCACGAGGTAGTGTGTTGGGCGTTTTCGCCTGTCTCTTCTCAATTGAGCTTCTCGCCTTGGATACCGATAGTCAACCTTAGAACAGACCCCACGCACGCTGTCTCTACACCACGCAGGCCGCCAAAAAGTTCGAAACACTCCGAACCGGCCGCTGGGAACCAAAATCATTATCCGAAACCAAACTTCAACCGGTCGGAGCTGCTCACGCGAGGATGGAATTAAAAATCGCCAATAATTAAGCGAAAATACCGAACGACATTCACGGGACCGCGTTAGGCTCCATTACACTGTTGTCAGCGTGGTAACTTCAGCAGGAAACACAAGCGTTCCCATAAAATACAAAAAGACCTAGACTTACGCCTTCAGCGCGCCGTAACACCTCAACAACAGGCGCAGAAGGCACCTGTTCCGTTCCTATTGTAAGCAAGATTGTCGCGCCCGCGGCGCGACGTCTCACCGAGAATTGCGAGAGACGACCGTTACCGGAGTGGCGTGAATGGAAGGCGCCTTCGGCGCTTGATTGGAAATCAGGAATAACTAAGTCCCGAAGAGAGGCAAGTCAGTGTGGAGAGTAAGGAGTTGGAGAAATTTTGGCTCGGTGATCTTTTCTTGAGGACGAAAATAGGCGGCCGTAAGACGAGTCATCGACGCGACGTTCCTCCCTCGACCATCTAAAACAATCTCCCCTTTTCTTTCTCTCATCCCACTCCAGCTTCACCGAAATGAACACATCGCGCGCGCAGTCGCGCTCGCCCGTACCACCGCTCCACGGCACCTGCCTCATCATGATGGAAAGCGTGCATGGAGATGGCGAGAATTGGGAGGTCGCGCCTCATGACGGTGCGCTTTGACTCAACGTAACCGCGACGGCACTGAATTTAATTGCGGGCCGTGTAGTACGGCGCAAAGGGGGCTGTGCGCAGACGCCGGGAAAATCGACACGTATACGCCCATCCTGGGTGGTCGGGGTCGGCTGCCATCTTGCCACTTCGCCGCTCTGGTCGGGCACATTCTGGGGCACTGTAGGACTTCGCCGCTTAGCCAATCCACCACTTTAGAGTGCCACGGCCACTGTTGGCCGGATATCTCGCTCACTGGGTACTGCTATCATATCAATGGCTCACGGTTAGGGCGCACTGCAATAGTTTTGGAGGTCAATTTTTGTGCACTCAGTGCTATGAGTGGATACTGGAAGTGAAAATGGTACGTGTGTAGTTGTTATAGGGCTTTTTGCCTTGGGCCGTTTCGACCCACCAGTCCCGACTTTGGCGCTTCCCCAGCCGCTATAAAAGCGGCCTGGGCAGGGCCAGGGTCTGGAGGACCAGACAGAGAGATAGAGCGATATTTACTGCCAAGAAATGCCTTTTTTCCGTCTTTCTGCTTCTTTTCAACTTCCCTTTTCTTTCCTTTTCCTTTCGTTTTGGATTGAGTTTGCGGCCCACTGCGCGGACGCACACTATGCAGGACGCCGAAATTCCTTCCTTCCACCAGTGCTCCCTGTCCCCTCTGGAGTCCCTACCTATCCCACGCACAAGATTTACCACGCCAATTTACCTTGTGTGCTGCTACGGGAGGAGCTACCCGCAGCACTACAGGTTAAACTTGATGTTCGGATTTATGGAGTTGCGGAAACATTCCTTGGTATCATGGGTAGTCTTTTGGAAGATGCCACAACCGTTAGGGCTTCACTCGACGCAGAGTTGGCCGATGAGGCCATGTCACAACGTCCGTAATCTGCGCGAATGTTTGTGCGCTCTTGACGGAAACGACTAGTTATTTCTGTGGTTCAAACGACGAGGAAGCGTTCTGGTAAATTTCAATCGATTTGGCGGATACCGGTTATTCTGCCAGAATTCTGCGCTTGCGCGTATCAGTAACTGGCGGACAGATTTATACAGTCAATTTCGCAAAAATGCATAATCGAGTAACCGACACTGATTTATTAAGCCCAGTCAATGGGGCTGATATGTACCGTGCCATGTAGTTGGCTGTGTATTCTGGGATGGAGATTTATGGGCGCTTGCGCGCGATGTTTCACCGTCCAATGCCGGCCCTTCGAGCCGAACTGCAACATGGATGTCAATACAGGTCTGAACAGCATGCGCTGTCATACCCTCCTGTGATGGAACGTCACCTCACTGCACCTCGCGCAATCACACGTTCCGACCCTTCCCATTGAAAAGAGCCGCACGGGTGCACGTAAGCCGCTTGCGCAGCATCGTCGAAAGCGTACTGTATATATCACTAAAATTGGCACTTGGAACGTTGCTTAACTACAGGTAATCTACTGTAAACCAAATCAGGTGCAACCGGTTCAAAACGTTATTGGAAAGAGTCATATTACACGCGATGTTTACAGTCAAACCAACCGTTCAGACGGCCTTTGGGCTGAAACAGAACTCAATGTGTCCATGTGACTTTGCAGTGCCACTCGGCCAAATGGCTTCACATCCAAACCCCGTCAAGGACCCTTTCAGCACCGACGCGCTTTGAAAGATAAAGTGCAGACGATCTTCTCAACTCATTCGTCACGAGTGTAACCGACAAACTCTCACCGACAAACTCAGCAAGGTCTTTGGACTGTCTCTACTCTCTACAAGAATCCTGCTTAACCCCTTCTGGTGCTGCTTCAAGGGCCAGGCCTAAAAATCCAACCTTTTTGCTCGGCACTTCCCTTGCGGTATCTCGCTGACCCTCAGTCGATCTTCCGGTACTTTTCATCTTGCCCCAAATTACTCCTAACCTTCCACTTGGTCTCTTACATCTTGGTAGGGAATTTGACTTCTCGTCTTCCATCCCACTTTTTGCCTCGTACTTTTGTCCCTCGGTTTATATTTCTGGAACTTCGGCGCTCTCGCGCCTTTTCTCTACCGCGCTACAGCTACTAGGAAAAAGGACTTCGAACCCCCTTTCTTTGCAAGTGAGGTTGCTTTTATGCGCTCTAAAACTTGTTAGGCAGGGCTTCTACGAAAACTTCTTCACACTGGATGTCCTTTTCGACCATTTCCTTGATGGCCAAAGATTAGACTTGTAACTGCAAGACCTCCATGGACTCAAAAAGATTTCTGGTTTCCAACGAGTTCGCCAGCGGGTTCTCCATCGCTTTCAACGCTTTAAAGTGTCCGGCTCGGCCATACAGTCTATTTGGCTGCTGAGGCTTATGTCTGAAGTGGACTGTAGAAGTCACGAGATCCCGATCATATTGAAATGGACGGCAATATTTAAATTTTCTGAAATTGAAAAGAGAAACGCCCCAGTGCAGCCGCTCTTCAAGAGGTAGTGTAATCTGCCTGTCCAGAGGTAAAATAGCTGGCAACCCACCCCGCCGCCAGGAGCAGGGAGACTTCATCGTCTGTGAAGAAAAGAAAAATGAAAGACGACGATACATCCAGCTTAGATTAATCTTCTTCTGAGAATAGCATAAAATTTTTTGTAACGCTGAATATCAACGAGTATCCTCTTTGAAACTTCTAGGAACTAGGGCCATGGGTCTTACGGGGATTAGTTTACTCAAACCCCAAATTAAAAATGGTGATGAATTACCTTGCCTACGGCCTTAAGTATATCGACGCGTCCCAGGGTAGCCACGTACTGAGTTATTGAAGGCGAATGTGGCAAGGTGTAAGCCGTGAGGCAAAACGAGATGCGGCAGTGATGAATGTCGGTTACCCGAGTTAAGAGCTCCAGACTAAGTATGTCGGATACAGTAGCCTTACTGGCACGTGCTCGGGTGCGACGTTGAATGGGCCTTGCAACCGAGTGATCGGTTTGACGCCTCAGTAGCGCAAGAGGCAAGTAAGTGCTGGATACTTGGCGAGGACCGTCAGGTACGTTATCTTGCCGAAGTAAATTTCTGTGTGTTGCGCTCTGTCCAAGAGATTGGTGAAATGTCCAATGGTTTTACTTCTGACCCGAACTAAGCTTCCCTCCTCACTCCCTATAGTAATTGCCGCTAACGCGACTTCATATATACTACCCACCTTACCAGCCTAAGTCACACTAAAGTATGGAAAGCCGTACAAACGGAGGAGGTTACTGGGCTACTGTATCCCTGATCACGGAAGGTAAAGTGAACGACCTAGCTCGGCCCAACGTGAAGTCGGGTGATTTTGGCTCAGAAAAACAGCGCGATCTGTGCCGTTAACCCATAAATAGTAGGCAAACAAAACTATCTCCGTGATATTCCGATTGTTCGGTGTTTGTGTAGAAATTGCATTCCAACTTCCAGTCAATGCAAGTTGGCCCGTGCAAACATCTTAGCCCGTGAATATGGTACTGTACGGGCAGTACAGTATGAAGATTTCTCGGTTTGGATGTAGAAATGGGGCCTATTTGCAGGATGAAAACCAGCCTAATTTCGGGTTGAGAAATCAATGCCAATTTATGTCCTAAAGCGTTAATGAATTGCTGCACTGCCGGTTGCCCGGCACCGTGGAATTCGAGCTATTTTTCAGCAATGCAAATTAGCAAATTCAGGAAGTCGGGTCTGATTAAGGCATTTTGGCTTTAAATACCGATGTGACGCGCAAGCGTGGAAATTGATTGGTCTCATATGACCCAAAAGAACTTTTGAATTCTATTGAAGGCCATAGGGCACATATGATTTCGCGTAAGCTTTCCAACACAGAACCCAGTAAACCTTTTAGACCTAACACAAGGCAAAACATAGGTTTGTTGGGCCCCAAAGCTCGAGGCCGGCTCAAGTAAACTTACAGGTCTTCTTCTACGTTCGATCCGCATCTATCCGTGGATTTACCCGTACCTCCTCTCCCAACAACCCCGCCCCAAACCTCTAACACAACGTCTATGACAATCGAGATACTACGTTCTACTACTATACACAGCAACAATCTTTGGCATATCTCCTTTCTTCGCCCTACTTTTGTGTCTCCAATTAAAACTTCTATAACAAAAGTACAACTAAAAGAGAATCGCTTATCGCTCTGTAACACCACGCAACTACTAGGATAACGAGCGGAACCATTACAATGGTACCTAAATGATTCTGTTGAGCTTAAATGTAATATAATTGAGACAAGGGCGAAGGCTAGGAATAATAATACGAGGAAACCGAGTTGGAACAGTGCGCTAGTATCCCCGATTATCGACGACCACGAATATGTCGTGATTTCCCATGTCTCCGTCCGGCCTCAATCAGAGGATAAATATGTACCATTCTTTATAGGGAACGATCTGAAAAGGTGCATGAATGAAGAAGGATGCATCGCGGAGCTTAAATTTCACTAGTTTTAACTGTAAAACTCTGCCACTGTGTTTAAAGAGCGTTATATTCTGCCGTAATTGCAGCCCATGGCGAATGGCATGCGTAATATGTGGATAATTCACATCCCAGCTGATAGGGTGATGCTGCAATTTACAAGTTTTACGCAGAAGACCAACCTCAACGGACTGCTGAAGAAGGCCATTAAAAGGAAAGCGGAAAGTTAGGAATGGACTTGGAGGTGTCGAACTTTTCACAACAGTGGTACATACATTTAAGGTTTCAGGTCCACATTTGCGGCCGAAGCTGTGTAGTGCGTGCTTGGATCGCTTCATTACCTACCGAAAGGGTGTAGACGTGGGTAGGGTGTGAAACGGGATAATCCATGTGAGTGGGGCCATTGAAACAAGTACAGCGCTATGCCAGAGCAGTTGTGATATCGAGCAGATGCGGAATTTCAGAGAGACAGACTGTGATATATGGACAAGCTTAGAAGAATTAATCCTCTGTTCTTGCACCATAACTTCCAAGTATTTGTGCCGATTAAGCTGCTATTTTGATTGGCCAAGTGAACAGAAATTTCTTGAAGTTTTCCGAGCAGAGTAAAAGCCTGTTTCAATGTGAGGGCACCTATAAATAATTGTGCTTAGGAGAATAACAATTCTACTTGATTCAACAGCATTAAGAAAACATTACTTAATGCCCTCAATGCGAGCCGCTTAGGAGGGGATTCAAAAATAGTATGGGAGCGCTGGAGTAGCCTTGTACGCTGACACAATACGGGAAGTAACCTCATGAGTACGACTCTCCGGACGGGGTTCTCATCGTTCGACGGTGTTGGATCTTTAATTTCCTAAAGCCGCGTATAAAGCGGTTCGGAGCTGTAAATTTTCTGCCAAAAGACGAGACGAAAACTCAGCGCGCAGCCACGGTTGTGAGATAAATTTGTACGGGGCGTGAACACAAGGGTCGCATTTTTCTGCGCTTGCCACAGAAAAAGCAGTTTCTTGATTGCACCTCTGCGTTGTAGACTCAGATGTAATTTAATGAGTCGGTTCCTGCGCGAAAGACGAGTTGTTAAGAACTAAAACAGTGGCAGAGACCGTTGAGGCATAATAAGCTGCTGTTTGAAGGCTTTACGGTGTCCGAAGTTTGATATATCGTGGCGGTTGACGCTAATGGCGAACAAGGTGCGCATCTCAGTACCAGGAGAAGACAAAGGCGAAGGCCCAGGTTTCCTGCTCGATATGGGAAGATAATACTACGTCACCGAGGTTCAAGGGATAACCTCACCCATTATGTTGGTCGAGAAAATGGACGATATCACAGGACCCGTGTCGGCGCCTCGATGAATAGGGGCGCCGTCGCGGGCGGAATGGACACCGCTTCCATTTCTGCTGTGTAGAGTCGAGGAAGGAGAACGAACAGGAATGTTTTACAGCAGCAGCAGAAGATTCAGTAGCAGCAGCAGCAGTAGCCGGGAATGCGCATAGCTTTGAGTAAGAGTACCTAACGCATCTCCAAAATGGTTTGAATTTAAATATAGTGAGCTTTCTGCCTACATTTATCGCCTGAGTTTGTTCAGTGGTTTCGACCGCTCGATGGTGGTATGAAAAAACTGGGGTTCGAATCCTCGCTGGTTATCTTCTGTACATCTGAAAACACCTTCGGGTGCTCGACCGTTTCTGGTTGGGCCTGAGTTCTCAGAATGCCCTTGGCTCTTACTAAAACATCCGACAGACTACCGTAACATTTCATGTAGAGGAATTCCACCACAGGTCTCAGGATACCTTGCAAAATCTTTAAGATTCGATTTGAAGTCGTAGGGGGCTTATGGTACAGAATTGGTTCGTTTTCTTTAAAGGAGTCAGAAAAACGTAGGATTTCTTGAAATTTACATGTATCTAATTATCAATGTTGTGTGTATTAGCTAAATGGGTGTTAAAACAGGTCATTCCTGCGTCCGTATTAAAAAGGTGTGGTACGACGATAAGGGGGCGGCGCACCCCCGACGTCGGATCATACAGGTGTGAGCTCCCTCGGCACACGAAATTCCTTCGCCACTCCGTCACTTCGCCATTCGGCGGCGTGGGTAGGTAAAGCGTACAGTACGCTGTGGGTAGCCCGACACTTCGCCACTTTGGCACTTCGGATGTTATGCGCGCTGATTGGCTGCGCTGAGTGGACCTGTCGACGGATGGGGATATCATGATAATGGGTCGTGATAGGGTTGGTTGCCCTATCAAGGTCGTCCAGTTATGACATCTAGTGTCAAGTTTGCTACTGTAATGTCTCTGTGTAGTTAGTTTTAGGGGTTTTTGCCCCTTGTGCCGTTTTTTGGCCACGAGCTCGGCCTCGGGCGCGGCCTCAGCTGCTACATAAGCGGCCTGTGTCGCGCCGGGGTTGGGAGCAGAGGAATCATGAAGGGATCAAGAAGGTACCTTGGTAGCATGTCTGAGCTACCGTCAAGTAAAGCCTTTTTCCCCGTCTTTGACCTTCTTTCTTCCTTCTTTTTCCCCCTTCCCTGTGTTGTTTTAAGGTGCTTGCCAACGCTTGAGAGTGGAAAAACACTACGCCTAACGACGACACCGGTTGTGCCACATGTGTCCGACGTCCCCGTTAGCGCCGGTATCCCACTCCGCATTAATCTCTACCACGCTGTCCTCTTGTGTGCGCGCAACGGGAGTTTGCTACCACGCCGCATCACAAATAGTACACTTGAACCTCATTTTCGATGTACCATTCCGAGGAAATAAATTTTCTCTTAGTGTTACCCTGAAATACTTTCCAACGGCCTTAATAAATAGAATTGGTACTAGTTACATCCTTTTTGATCCATTTCCTTGTTTTGGGTCTAAGATGTGATCCGATAACACCAAAGGAATTCGTTTCATCGTTGAAGTTTTTGTCGGACGTACTAGACCTTCTACAAAGGGACACAAATCCAGTCGAAGTTATTTTCGATTAGTTGATCAGCGAGACGATAATTGCATCCATGTTTAGTAACACCGGCCATGCTTTTTAAGGTAGCCCTTATAAAAAAACCAAGAATCAACAAATAAAATAGACAACAGAGTAGTGTTGACCTGAACAGCCCATTTCTAAACTCGTAGTTATATTCTCATGGTCGAAATCCTGTTGACGGCAACCATTATGTCGATAAATCATAGCATATATTGAATAGTACTCTTCAAAAACTATTGGAATCGGTGTTGTCTTTTCAATCACTGCTGCTTTTCCGTCCACTAGTGTCCTTTTGGTAATGTTCAGTAGTATACCGGGTTCAGTTGTTCTTGTAGGGCTTATGGAGTATATTCTCTCACGGTCCATACAGATAACTGCAATCATATTACAGTTACTTTTAACAACTTTTGAGACCATGGAAAAATGCTAACCTCTTAACTGTAACTCCAGGTGTCAAAGTGGAAAATCACGATGGAAGTTTGTTAACCCCCAATAAAAACGTAAACGATACCGATGAAAAGAAGCTTCAGTCGTTACCGAAGCGAAAAAAAGAAGCTGCGCGTATGAATCTCTTGGATTGGAACCAGGGCACAAACGAGCGCAATATATTTCAGTTCCATGTTTCTCTGTTGCTCTGTATCTTAAAATGACAACAGTCCTGTCTCTTCAGCACTCTTTGAGAACTCCAATATTAGCAAGATTCCGGACGTTCCACATCAGTTCAGTCTTAAAGTCACATCTATTTTCCGGTTTCTTGTCGAGTGAAACAGAGTTCGGCAGGCCAATCCAAATCCTATCCCCACCAATCTCATACAATTTGAAGTACTTTCATTGAAAATATTGAAGATATAGACGTACTCCTGTTTCCTGTCGAGTGAAACATAAGGCTGGAGGTCAATACCAGTCCAATCCCCACTAAGCTCATACCTAATGCCTACGAAGTACTTTCATTGACAAAAATTGAAGATAAAGGCGCAGAGTAAGAAAATCTATGTAAGTTGATGGCTTTAGCAAAACATAAACATCAGCCCAGCGATCATCCACATAAAATGACGTAGATCCTGATAATCGTTCGTGTTAAAGCACGAGATCGAACCTGTTCCTTCTCATTTCACGACCAAGCTCAGCTGACGAGAATAAAGCTGAATCATTAATCCCATTCCATACATAAATCTAGTTTCCTAGTTCAAATAAATTGATAAACATAATGGGACATAGATCTGTTCAGTTGATCATTTTTAAAAATCCATCATATTTACGATTCTCTCGGTAGCATGACGTGTAACAATTCAATGTCACCCTTTCTATGCACCGATGAAAAAGCCCGTCCCAATTGCGGGTGGCACTCGACAATTTAACCAGCACCGGGTGTCATTTTTTAAAATTTAACCTGCAGTGTATTTGTCGTTCACTTTTCGGCGGCTCTTGGGGGAGATTGAGCTCCTACCATTAGAGCATATCAACTAGTGATCAATTGGATTGAGCAGAAAATATTTAGATTGAACAGTGTATGGAAGGAAAAAGGGGTCGCACACCAACCGGCAGCGAGCAATCTGATCCCTGCAGTGTCTGCGTAGTGACCTACATATACACTGTTTACGGCTAATCAAGAGGTAAGTATTGTGTACATGAAAATCAAGTTTGACCTAGGCGTGCGCATCGTGGCTGCTGACTTTGGTAATCAGCCCACACCCACGACCGCCCGCGGCAGACTTACCATCAACGGGCGCGGCTTTACAATCTTCCTCCCCGCTCTCCACCGCGAGAGCATAAAGTTTCCCTGCTTCCAGCCCTGCTCGTGACGGTATGGGGCCTCGCCACCTCTGAGCGCGCGATCATCTGTAGACTGCATTCCCTCTGATTATATGCGTTCAATTGGCCATGCGGGACTGGAAGGAGCGGCTGCAAATCTTCTGACCATTTTTCATTCATTTCAGAAAGCTCGTGGAATGGAGTTTTATCGCGTTAGATAGGGGCCATTGCGCGATAGAAAGCACGAAGGTAAGGAGTGTACGTTTGCTTGTTTACGCTCAGAAAGCATGCGTAGAACTTGCAGTTATTGCGTAGAATGAACAAATCGTGACTTCAGAATGAAATACATAGAATCTTGAGACTATCTATTAGTTGCCCAGCGACGCACCTGCTACAAAAAATATTTTAACGGATGTCGCAGGAACAATGGCCGAGTTTACACAAGAGGTAACAGCGCTGTCTGGGCGGTTGGTTGATCCGTTCGATGCAGGGGATGGAGGAGATACGTTCTGGTTCTGGAGGTAGGAGTAGTCTAAAACGAACAGAAAAGAACGATCCGTTAGAGAAGGTGGGTGCCTTTTTCGTCTTTTGAAACGTGAAAAAGGAACAGACACTTG
>JAVCKV010404336.1:0-12754 GCA_032274145.1 Herpochondria borealis | reverse complement strand
GTCCAAATCTCTCTTCATCCTTGAGTATGACCATACATGTTGGTCAGGGTGTGATGATGCCAGTGGACGTACCACAAGTTAGCTGGGGTGCTACCCCCAATTACAGAGCCATGTCTGATCCCAGCAGAAATACCATTTCCATCCGGGGGGAGTTGTTGAATGCAAACAACATGTAATTGATATCTTATCTGACACCTCATCAATAACGGGACCTCCCAAGGGTTACGCACCCCACTGCTCCCATTCTGCCAATAGTTCTGTGGAACCCCTCAGTACTTCTCATCACATATTCCTAATGGAATGTTTGAAGACCAATCCTCAACTTACACCAATGGACGCCATGAACAGATTGATCCATAAGTAAGACTGGCAAAGTTAAAACCGGCACTGTACAAAGGAACCCGGAAATATGACATCACAAGATGGCGGTACCGGCAGAAAGCTCTGGTTCTGCTCTTTCTATCCATGTAAGTGTCTCCGGTGAAGTATAAAGCAGATATCGTTTAAAACGGACAAAACTACCCAATTCTGTGGAATGACATATATGTGCCTCGCTGTTTCCCGCATAATTTCCTAAGTGACCCGTTTGTCAAATTTTGACATACCAAGCCATCGTATGTAGAAATATAGTATTAGTCTACTACGTCAAGCCAGCAGTGCCATTTTCTTTCACGAAACTCGCTCATGAGCTGCCTCCAACCAGTTGATTTTGTTGCGAAGCTTTATTCTCCCATCATCAACATCTTCATCATGGAGGACGACGAAGTACCCAGCTTTCCCACCCTAAGAGCAAAACCGAAGAAGTCCTACGACCAGAAGGTTGATGAAGTGACGAGCTTTGTGAAGGCCTTGGCAGCTTTGCCAAATTGCATGCAAGCGACCTCTCGCAGCAAAAGCATTCCTTTGAAATGCTCGTGTCTGCATGATCACGTTGCCAAGGATGCTACTCTCCCTGAGCGGGTGGCTCGTGCACTTGTTTCTTTTCAATCCAAGCCAAAGGGCGAGAGAACAGAGAAGGTTGTGACTTTCATCAAATATGCAAATTTTGTCGCTAAGCTCGCAAAGAGAAAGCGACTACAGTTTCTTTTGGTTGAAGAGGGCAAGGATGCTGAAGATGACAATGACGACACCGAATTAAAGGTAATCTGTCAGTCTACGCTCATGCGCCTCCACAAGCTTGGGCCTCATGCTTGGAAGAACATTTCCCTTGCAGCTGCATCAAACAGTGTACCCCAACATGGTTTGACTGGGCGCGCATCCAATAACGCCATGAGTGACGCAACGAAGGAGTCATTACATGACTACTTTAAGGAGATTGCCGATCATGCATACCCTCGCGCAACAAGGTTTGTACGGATGGTGACTGGCCTAGAGGTTAGGGATGACAATGAGGAGATTTTGGAGCTTCCAACATGTTGGAGCAAGCGATCCGTTTTTGCGAGGTGGCTTAATGATGCCGGGTGGAAGATTAAGACGGATGCAATTGGGCGGGTTTCCATTTCAGCAAAGGAGGCTGCAGACTATGGAGAACACGAGACCCCGCCAGCTGAGCAGATTGACAAGTGCTCTTGGACGACTTTTGCTTCCTTTTGGAAATGTCATTACGCAAATATTATAGTCCCTAAGAGTAGGGAAGACATCTGTGGCGAGTGCTTTATCGTAATGCATCAGTATCAACGCATCCTACGCCTTGTCATGGGACATTATCATGGATTGGGGCATGTTTCAAGACCCCACAGTTGTTGCACAGTACGCCTGTGCCTCTGGCATGATGCCGGATGACAATAATAGCAAACCACAATCGTGTGGTCACGCCGTCATGCGACCGAAGCTACGCTTTGGTGTCACGGCCTCGGCCACCATTGCACTCACTGATACAGTGTTGCGATTCAGTTGGCTGCTGCGGTTTCATGAAACCGTCTTGTTCCCATCCAAAGACGTCAGGACAAATTACTGAAATTAATGTTGCAGAAAAAGGTGACTCAAGTATTGTCATCGTTAATGCGGATCATTTCATGGAACTTGGGGAGGCACCATCCGTTGCCCTTGCCACGAGGTAAATGGTCCACACATAGTTTCATAAGAATTCGAACCGAATCTTCCGCCGATTCCGTTGCCTCTTCTTGCCGTGATAGGTGCCACTGTTTAGGCAAACGGAGCCACGCGTCAAAACAAAGAAACGCTTCAATAACTTCGATGGCATTAGTAAGATCTTGTCCTTTCTTGTCTCACGCTTTGCTTAGGATAGCCCAACCTTTGTCGTGGTGGGAAATTATTACAAACAAAAACAAAATTCCCATGTTTTCTTTTGCAGATATCTTTGTCAGGTTAGTGATCCCAGACCCAAAATTGGTAGACGGATAGTGTCTGTGACACGTTTGGCGATGCGTCTGGTGGAAATGCATTGCAATCCGGTCGAGAGCTTTTTTCAGTTTCGTGCCTTCAGCTAAGGTGGCTTCGAGTCGCTGCAAAAAAGCGTTCTCTGCAATCGCTTCCTTGTTGGATGACTTGGCTGTCTTTCTGATCTTGAACAATGCCTTGTCAATCGTTTCCATATCCGCAAGCAACAGCTCGGTATTGATGGTTTCCACATCATCCAGCGGATCAACCTTACCAGCCACGTGTATGACATCGTCATCCTGAAAACAACGCACAACATGCGCAATGGCATCGGTCTCACGAATATTGGCCAGAAATTGATTACCCAGCCCTTCGCCCTTAGACGCACCAGCGACAAGCCCTGCAATATCCACAAATTCCATAGTGGTTGGCATGACGCGCTCAGGCGATACAATTTTTGCTAAGGCATCGAGTCGTAGATCGGGCACCGGTACGATTCCCACGTTCGGCTCAATGGTACAAAACGGATAATTCTCAGCCGCTATTTCTGCATTGGTCAAAGCATTAAACAGCGTTGACTTACCGACATTGGGTAAACCCACAATCGCGCATTTAAAACCCATGGTCGTTATTCCTGTTATGTGTCGGGCTTGTGGCTATGAAGCGCCTTGGTGGCAACGTTGATGTCACCATCAATAATTGTTGAGGCTTCACGCAAGGCCAGCTCAATCGATTCGTCGATCAGCCGTTGATGGTCCGCTGCTGCTCGTTTGAGCACGTATCCTGCGACAGCGCTTTTGTGTCCCGGATGACCAATGCCGATACGCAACCGCCAGAAATCCGCATTGCCCAGTTTGGCAACAGAATCTCTAAGACCATTGTGTCCGCCGTGACCACCCGCTTTCTTTAATCGTATATGCCCGGGAGGCAGATCGAGCTCATCGTGAGCGACCAGAATTTTCCCGGACTCTATCTTGAAAAACCTGGCAACCGCTGCAAGCCCTTGACCACTGTTGTTCATGTAGTTCATGGGCTTAACCAGTATGAGTTTACGGCCAGCAACCTGAACACTTGCAACCGCTGCAAAAAAACGTTTATCAGTGTTGAAGCTGGCACCCAGCTGGCGAGCAAGTTCGTCAACGAACCAAAAGCCTGCATTGTGTCTGGTAGAGGCGTACTCACTACCCGGATTACCGAAGCCGGCAATCAAATCAAATTGGATATGTTCACCGGGCATGAGGGTTTTCCAGATCTGATCAGTTGATAAGCAGAACCGCCCATGAAATAGCTGTGTATCTCATGAGCGATTCTTAATACCGATCAATACCAATCGGCATTCGTATACATGGTATGCGTTGGTCAGTCTTGTTACCTGCACGGGAGTAGCCGTTTTATTCTAATTTTGGAGGCATTCTGGATTGAATTTTTAGCATGATATCTAATTAGAGCGTGTGAATTGGTCCCGGTATGTACAATATTGGTTAGGTATTGGTTAGGATTCTCTTGTGGTATTAAATTATTGGTTAAGATATCATCAGTTTTGCTAATATGGTTGATGACGCATTGGCCAGGACTTTTCATGTTTCGTGTTTACATGAACAAAATGACGGAAGGAGTGGTTGGGCAGATGTTTTACACTGGTCCCCGCTTATTCCTTGTCTCTTCCCTCTTCTGGTCTCATCTCGGCTTAAAGCTGTTGCATCATTGTCTTCATACTTCATTGGAACCATGGCGCTCGAATACTGCGGTTCCCACTCCTACTACGCTAGCTTCCCCTCACTGAGTGAAGCGAACAAAGCTGAAACTAGGGCTGCCTCGAAAGGAAAGCCCGCGTCATCTCCCAAGTCGCTGAAAACTGTTGCGACAGAGGAGTCGTCCGAAGTTGTCTCACATGCCTCTGACACTAGTTACTGGGGCAGAATTTTCCAACGAGAGATGCAACTTTCCTCAGCTAGCGGCACTCCTTATCAGGTTGGAAACTCTCAAGTTGATGCTGCGCAGCTAGAGAAAGCCGTGCAAGAGCTTGCGCGTCGTCTACAACAGGAAAATCCGGAACCCGAACCATGGGTGCTGGTCACCACCGTCAAAAGTGGCTTTCCCGACAGGGCTATGGAGGATGGACTAGCCTTGAAGCCATTCTACATCATTGACGAGACACAGAAACTTTTCATCACCAAGCTGGGTGGCCATCCTCACCAGTTCATTGTCGGTGAAGTTTACTCTGAACTCAAAAGTTTTGAGGCCGCCTACGATGATTTGCTGTGGCCTTCCTTTGATGCGCCCTTCGACTTCCAAGGAAATTTGGTTAGACCAGACGTCGTCCTTAACTGGATGCATCCTGCAGCCTCAGCAAACAGCGCGGAGCCTCTTCGTGCTCCGCTTATCGTCGAGGTGTTTTCCATTGGCAAAACTGTGTCTGGGACATTGAAGTTGCTCTCAGACTATCTTCAGGCGCCTTCTGCTGTCTACGTCATGTATGTCCGTATCTACAAGAAGCACGACTCTTCTGGCAAATTCGCGGCAGTGGCGGCTTTGTGGCGAAAGAACATTCCTGATTCTGACGAAGAAGCTCGGCTGGTGGAAGCTTGGTCGTTTGGAACAAAGCCGTTGCATTCTAAGGCTCGTATGTTTCTAGCCTCGGACCATGGTGATCTTCCCGCCATCGCAGTCGACTACCCCTACAAAGATCACACTACACCGGTTGTGATTCCGGCTGCAGTCTTGTTGTCGGGTGGGGCGGACAGAGCTGGAAATGATCTCACAACGGACCGAATCACTGAAATGATTGACGACTCCGGAAAAGATGCCGTCGTCTTTGATTTGGCTAAACTCCGTACCAAGCTCGACAGGCTTCCTATGTCCTACTGGCACAATGTCATTGATAAGGAGGATGATGACGAATAGGCCCAAGTAGCGACAATACGATCTCAAGTAGTTGATCGAGGCGCGGGCTGCATTTCGGGGTCGAACAGGGCTAGGAACGGTTTAAAATATATGTGCAACGACAGCGAGGCAGTGCTTGGGACCCCTGATGGGTCTCTGCCTTTCGCTTTCCAATCCAAGCCCTCCCATGGTAGTATTGAAGTTGTCGTACAACAGTAGGGTCTCGAAAGCTTGCCGAAAGTATCAAGCCCACTGCGTGTTGTTGTTGTCGTCTATCTAGCTAGAGAGCAAGCTAGAGAGCAAGGTGTTACAAGTAACTGTTTACACCAACATTTAATGCTTATCAACTCTGATGGATCTCATATCATTCCATCATGGACTGATTCTTATGTGCCACAATAGGACAGTGGGAAGCAGCAACCTCTCTATGACGACAGATGCGCAAACATTATGGCAGCTAGGCTTGGCGATGCACCATGAGGTTAGTCATGTTTCTATTCAAGGGTGAGATCTGTCAAGGGGCTTTGGTCGTCCTGGATGTGCTGCATCATAAAGCACGGCCTCAACAAACATGTATGGAGTACAGCCAGTTTTACCATACCATAGAAAGGTCGGAGAGCATGGGTTGCTTCTCGCAAAGTGGAAACCACTTGAATGAACGACCAACCAACCAATGAGCGTGATCTGTGTTTGAAAGTTGGCCATGTGCAATCATACAAGCCAGGCAGTTTTAAGAACAAGGGATCTGTCACTCCCACCCAAGTCGAATCTCATCACGTCACAAGTGCCAGCCATTCAATGAAGGACGGTTATACATTATTTCTGTTACGGAAGACTCTAACAAGCCGGTAGAGGGGGCTGTTGCAAAAGTTACGGGCTGTTTGCCCATTCTTCCAGTCGTTGAGCAGGAGACCTTTTATAAACAGCTCGACACAGAATATAAAGCAACGCTCGCACGATATGCAGCGTTGGGCGAGAATCCGTTGGAGGCGAAGAGCTTAGATCTCAATGCGCGGACGTTAGGCGATGTTGAACTCGTTTCTCAGCAAGAGGAAAGCCAGTCTGTTTTTGCACAGGGCATCCGGGCTGAAGTGGTACGAAATACGAATGAAAGATATCTTGGTCAATCGTTTTGGAAACACAAAATGACAGCGAGCAACGTGAAATTGGATTCTTCGTATCGCCGCAAGGCTGGTTTATATCGGCGTAACCGGCAACACCGGAATAGATCGCAACCATTGCGTGTGTCAAATGAGACATTGAGTACTCAGACTGAGGGCAGCTTCTCAGCTATCATGGTTGTCGACCACTGCGGGTGGGAAACAATTCTCCCTTCAAGCGATGAAATGCAGGTCTTTAGCATGCGCGTGATAGGCGTTGGATGGTCGGTTCATATGTTTAACAGCTCCGTAGCCATTCGACGAATGTTCTAACTAATGCCATGAAAGCGGAAGGTCTCAAGGTCGGGCGAATAGAAGCAGCATCCAGCTTGCCGTCTGCCCTTTGTTCCAGTACCCATATGGGTGACCTACTGTACGGCATGCAGGACCCAAGACACAGGTTACAAGTTTTGGCGGGCATTGCCGCCACAGTCTGTTTTCTGTCCGTTAACGAACAGTACTGTCTCTGCTGTCAGTGCAAGTATCTCCCTGGTAAAAGCAGGAAAGTAATGACAGTGAGTCTAAAAGGATTACATGATTTACTCCAGTAGAAGGTCTACAATGGTATGTTGGAGTGCTTGCGTGGGATATTGTCAACCTTCTTGTTTCGTAGTAGTCTCAGGTCGTTGCAAATCAGTTTACGAGTAGATTCAGGCTCGATAATATCATCAACGAATCCTCGTTGTGCTGCTACGAGGGGATTTGCAAACCTTGCAGTGTATTCGGCAGTATGTTTCTCAACATCCTGACAAGTGAATATGAGATAGATAGAGTCAAGATAGGGTTAGTATTGCAGACATCACAGAAAGAACTTTACCATCACTCACAACCTCTTACCTGTCCACGGTACAAAATCTCGACGGCGCCCTTGGCACCCATAACAGCCACCTCGGCTCCTGGCCATGCATAGTTGGTGTCTCCTCGAAGATGTTTACTAGACATGACATCATAGGCTCCACCATAAGCCTTGCGTGTAATGATTGTCACTTTGGGTACATTCGCCTCGGCGAAGGCAAAGAGAAGCTTGGCTCCGTGACGAATAATTCCTCCATGTTCTTGCCCAGTACCGGGCAGAAAACCTGGAACATCGACAAACGTGACAAGTGGGATATTGAAGGCATCACAGAAGCGTACGAAACGAGCAGCCTTGGTCGAAGCGCCAATGTCGAGGCATCCAGCGAGCGTCAGAGGGTTGTTCCCAACCACTCCCACAGTGTGTCCCTCGAAACGAGCAAACGCTGTTACAATGTTCCCAGCCATGTCAGGTTGGATCTCAAAGATTTCTCCGTCATCAACACATTGTTTGATGACATCTTTCATATCATATGGACTGTTCGGATCATCGGGTACAAGTCGTTCCAAGGAAGGTACAAGACGATCTACGGGATCGGTGCATGCCTTGACAGGTAGAGTGCTCTTGTCATTTGAGCTAGGTAAAAAGTCAAGAAGCTTCCTCATGGCTCGCAGAGCTGCAACATCGTTGGGGAAACTGTCGTGCGCAACCCCGCTTTTGCTGGTATGTGTGGATGCGCCACCTAATTCCTCCTTGGTGACGTCCTCATTCGTGACAGTCTTGACAACTTCGGGGCCAGTAACAAACATGTACGAGGTGTTATCTACCATGAAGATAAAGTCCGTCATGGCAGGACTGTAGACTGCGCCTCCAGCACAGGGACCCATAATGACACTAACGAATGTAGGCGACATGTTAGAACAGGGTTGTTGGTTGGCAGCTGAAGTAGAAACAACACGATTCGTCCTTACCTGATTTGAGGAATGACGCCTGAAGCATCGACATTGGCTTGAAAGACATCAGCATAGCCGCCAAGCGAGTCGACTCCTTCTTGAATGCGGGCTCCCCCAGAGTCGTTGAGGCCAATGACAGGAGCTCTTACACGCATCGCCATGTCCATGACCTTCATCATTTTTTGAGCATGCGTCTCCGAGAGCGAGCCTCCAAAGACTGTAAAGTCCTGACTGAAAGCGTAGACGATCTTTCCGTTGATTAGACCGTGCCCAGTGACAATACCATCACCTGGCATGTTGACATCGTCCATTCCGAATTCAGTGCAACGGTGAGCCTTGAGCTGGTCAAGTTCTTGAAAGGTTCCGTCGTCAAAGAGTAGTTCTATTCGTTCCCTCGCAGTCAGAGAGCCTCGCGCATGCAGTTTATCAATGCGTCGTTCTCCTCCTCCGAGGAGTGCCTTCTCTCGTTCTTGTGCCAGTTGTTCACGAAAGGCAGCCTTGATGAGGGAGGGTTCGTGCTCGACTGCTTCGCTTTGGAACAGGGTGGGCGACGGGTGAAAGCATCTTCGAGCTTCAACTGCGGCGATTCGCACGGTCTGTTGGCGAGTCGCCATCATTGCTCCTCGACGTAGCAGGACCGTTGGCATTCTTGACATCATTGTTGTCTAATAGGTTTGTGATCGGACGGAGCGTTCTGATGGATGGTGAAAGGATTCGTGTGTGTGTTAGTTTTTTTATGAAGGTTCGTATCATCAACATCGCGATTGTTTCTCGGGATGCGAACTCCGATCTGAGAAGGCACGTTCGGATGTTCGGATGTCTTGTCTGTGCCCTTTTTGTCATTTTGCGGTGCAAAACTTTGCGAACGCAAATCCAAACCTCAAGTTGGCTTGCGAACCTAAAACCAGCTGGTAAAAGTAGAAAAGAACAAATACGTACTCGCAAGCTCTAGGTGGAGTTCCAAGAGGTAGTTCTCAAGACAGTTCCCAAGCTTGTTGCAACCGAGTGAATCCGAACGCATTGGGTGCCTGTTACCAAGATTGGCGAAGTACGTTCCTATGCCCTCCCCCAACTGCTGGAAGTCCCCCTCCAGGAGCCCCCAGGAGGAAGTTCTGGCCATGGAAAGGACACAGCTACGATTCCAGTACCTTTGATAGAGTTAGAAGATAGGCAATAATAATAATAGTATAAGTAGTGTATAATCTAGTTGTTTCAAATTGATGTCATGGAGAGAGGTGGTATGATGAGAAACCACGCCTGTATATGTTACAAGCAATGTGGATCTGTGGAAAAGTGAGAGAGGCTTCATGCAAAGTACTTCATGGACGTTTCCTCTTTGCCTCGTAAAAACAAGACCTTCTTTAGGATTTCGCTACGCATTGCGCAGTCGCCGGGAGGTGGTGGCTTGGACCACGTCAAGTCAGCTCCGCCGTCCTCTAGCTTTTGTTTGTCCTGTACGTAATGAGCCGAGACTCCGATGAAGAGTGTCTTTGGCTCTTGTTCTTTCAAAAGACGAATGAGCGCTGATCCGGAACCTTGATGATCCTTACGATCTTGCATGTTGAGCTTGAGACGCTCTTCCACGAGGACAATATCAAAGGAATTCTTGGGTGCGCATCGCTTGATGCGGTTGATCGCCTCATCACTTGATTTAGCAGTTACAACCGTAGCATGCGGTAACACTTTCTGGAGCAACTTCTTAAAGAGCTTGGCGCACAAATCGTGAGGGTCAACCACAAGGATGTTGTTAATCTCAGTTCGTGCCACCTTTTGGATCGCGAGTAAATCTTCATCGTTGGATAGGGACAGAGCTGGGTGCGTGAAGAAAGCCTTGCTGCAAATAGGCTTTCGCACAAGACGTCCTGTTCCAGTTGGTACCAATTGGGAGTATGAGTGGATTCGATCAATCGCGTGACGCTTGAAACGATCCATTTCGGATGACGAGAACCATGTGTTCATCAGCTCAGTCTTGTCTCGCTGAAACTCGCAGACCCATACCCGAGGATCAAAGCCGACCCTTCGAGGAAGGTCTGGAAGAGACCCTTCGCTGGAAGACATGGAAACCATGGATGGAACAGAATCGACCTTCTTGCGGAGAATGGAATGTACCACTGGATGACCCTGCAGCTTTGGAGTCATCGACAAAGCTATCTTTTGGAAGGGGTCCACAAACGGCGATACTAAACGTTTCCTGTATCCTGGGGTGTCGACCACTGATGCAGACGCAGGTTGTTCTTGGTTTGAGCACTCAGTGCTGGATACAAAGGGTGGGATGATCATTGAAGAAAGATCGAACTTGGGTGGTTCCTCTGCCAGGCTCGGTAGCATAGGTAAATCTGCGTTGAGGATAGTGACGCTCTTCGGAGATGCTTCAAGATCACTCGTTGGGGAGAGCAACGCCTTAAAACTATCGTTTCTGTCCCCACTAAAGCTCGAATCAAAGGAAGAAGGTTTCTGTAGGGTCCTGGTAGGCGCTTTTGCTTCATCGGGAGCTGCTGCTGGCGAAGATTTTCCGTGATACAATTCCGGAAATATCACTCTCCGGACGGAGGATGTCTTTGGTGAGGTTGCCATCTTTCCAAGCTTCCCGTTCGGTCTTAACATCATCATCGCTATTGAGCTCTCGGGTACTGCAGCAGTTGCTACCTCAGATCCTTGTTCTTCTAAAACTCTCTCTTGTAATGTGCTCCTTGACTCTTCTGCACAATCCATAGAGGTAAACTTACTGACCTGGTCACCTTCTGGATCGGAAGAGGAAGAAAGTTAGGAACTATCGCTTTGCAAGATAGAAAGATATGTTCCACTTTGTCCCAACGGAACGAGAAGAACAGCATTCTCATTTGGATGAGAAAAATGTGCGGTACCTGGGTTCCGAATATATGAAAAAAGGATTCGGTTTTGCCACCACGCTGGAGCAGGCAGGGTGTGTGTATCACAGGGGGCAGACACCTGCTTGCAGTACTGTACTAACGATAGTAATGTGATACTCACCGACACTCAATGGTGATGGCACCGATGACACCACGAAAGGGGAGATCAAACTCGGTCCATACGTCATTGCCGCTGCGATCATTGTCGAATGTTGTTAAAACAAGATTGTTCCTTTTGTGGAGCGATGCTTCAACCAAAAGATTTGTTCGCAAAGAACAAAGCCGGACTCTCTGGTCAGTGAATGAAAATGTTCTTTGTCGGGAGGCGCTTTTTATGTTGTGTGATGACAGCCTGCATCTTGTGCCCCGTTGATGGCATTTTGAACAAGTGCCACACTGTACGTGTGGTTCTCGCACCCCATCAAGACGAGAAGCCTTGACATCCACTTCAAGACTAGTTTGGACATTTCCACGTATTCCCACAGTATTGGACGTCACGAAGAAGCTCTTTTGAATTGCCCTACGGCTTTGTCACAGGGTTCTTTTCCGCCTCAGCGCAAGGGCTGGATGTTGCATATGCATGTTATGTACCTGTACGTACGTCGTACGTGCAACATTCCCGTCAAGTTGGTAGTGTGGCTTCGTGGAGAACAAGTGGGTGTGCGGGATTGGGTAGTTTGTAGAGTCCTACGCATACCCAGGTAGTATCTTCCCACTTTACCAGAAAACGGTGCTCTACTACATAGAGTGCTAATTTGACGATGTACAGTACGATCATTTGTTTGAGTACTGTACATGTACTTGCTTTTCGAGGAACACGCAGTTGAGATATTTCAGTCTCTAGAGCTATCGGATCACTCTGGCTTGGGCATTATCGGTAGGCATGCAAAGAGGGGGATCAAGGATTCTGCTTGAGATGACGCCTTTCGTGCTAGCATCGGTTCCTAGAGCTCCGCTGCGACATCCAAGAATTCCAGCAATTTCTGCTGCGAAGTGTGGATGCTCTGCTCGTCGCATGCAACACACGCGCAGCACTTTTGTGGCAAATGCCCAGCATCAGTGTCTCCAAAGTAACTTGCAGGTGCAGTGTGCAATACGTGAATGATCACAAGAACTCAAATTTCTTTACGGCAAGCAACTTTTGTCATCAAGTCGAAACACCGTAGAAGCAGTAGAGCCTTCATCTGCACCCTCCAACGTCCTGGCTGGTCCAACGGTCTTCAACCCCCAAGTGCTGCAAAGAAGATGAAACTTGGGAAGCCTCGAGATTGATTTCAACATGTTGTCTTTCAGTTCTCGCATTGCTTCAGGCAGGAGGTACAAGACCAATGCAGTGGGAGTTGGGAGATGTGTGAACTTTCCAACAAGGCTCTCAGGAGATTCGGTCACTAGAAAATTCAGCGTTTCCCTTAGATCATAGCGAATGGCATATATTCTGGTGCCATCCTTCGAGTGAGACTCTGGAAAGACTGTCGATCAACTCTTGAAACGGCTTCACCAAGTCTTGCTCCACTTCAACTCCCACACACTTGGCAGACACTCCAGTGCCTCATGACACACACGTCCATCACCGCATCCGATATCATAGACAACATCATTGGAAGATACGTATGCGAATTCGATCATTTGATGAATGGTAGGTAGCGTTGTTCCGCATGGTGGAGCCAACGAGTCTCCCTCCAGCCACTGATCAACCCTCAGTGGATCGTCGTCGTCGTTCTCCTCGATATGGTCACTTTTCCCATTCTCCAGAGG
>JAVCKV010404114.1:0-12758 GCA_032274145.1 Herpochondria borealis | reverse complement strand
GCAACTTAATACTAATACCAACTACTATCTACCGTACGACGAAGAGCCCAGTACGTCCTCATACCCCAATTCTATCATGGTTGCTGAGGAGAACTCGGTTCTACCTTTGAAGAAGATGAGGCCACCACCAAGAACTGCTACACAGACACAGTTTTTCAAAAAGCCCCATGGTGACTTCAATGACTATGACTTCTACATCTCTGGCCTATACGAGCCACACTATGTTTCAACTCTGAGCACAAACTACGTGCATTTTCCAAAATCCGATAAAGCAGGCCTCTATGGCCCAATGCAGTTTTCCAATAAACAAGGCCACTATCAATTGGTCAACAAGAAGACCTCCAAGACTATTAAGAATAACAAGAATATGAACAACCATACCACTAACGCTTCCTCCAATAAGACAAGAACTGCCAATCCAAGCCTTTCACAATTTCAACTAGACTCTGCATTCAACATTGAAACTTGCCCACTTAGCGCCATTGATAGCGCAGTAATGACGATTGATGCTATTTCCAGCCACATTTCAGACCCGGACCACCAGGAACCCACAGCAAAGTATACTAGCAAGAACAAGCCTCTAGAAACATCTATAGAAAGCGACCAAGCCAAGCTTTCATCAGTCGCAGTGGCACCAATGACAACCAAGCAACAATATAAGCCTCTTAGCGCAAAATCTTGCAAACAAAGCAATAGCAGCAAGAACCACAACATCTTTAAGTGGCGAAATAACGAACAACACCAAGGGATCATTACCCAAATACTGCAGCACCTGCCTAACAACACCATGACTACTACTCCTATGAGTTATGGATTGCCTCATAGACCCCACATTGACACCCTGTCACACTGTATTTGTATGGCTACCACTACGCGCTCTAAGACTGTAATTGACCCAACACATGATACTAGTCATGACCATCAACATCATGCTGATGATACCGAACCTGACTTGCCTTTAGCCCAAGATCAGATGCACACTGCTGAAATGCTGCCTACCCACACTGAGAGAACTCCAAATCCAATGGAGCTTGCTCGAAGACTCCTTGATTCCCTGAAAAGCCCGGATTTGCTGTGGAACAAATCCAGAAACCGAATACCTCGACAAGAATCCTCAGCTGTATCTGCTGACAAATCTGCCACGCCATCCCAACGCCATCATGCCTTTTCCTTTGCACAAGACTCAACCACCGCTTTTGCCCATAACAAAGAACAAGCGTTTATACGAAAAGACAGCATGACAAGTCAACAGAGCCACAACAATAGAGATGACCAAGATGACGATAATCACCATAACTATGACCAAGCTTCTGTCCTGCGATCAATAGTATCTGTTGATGAGACTCCAACAATTGAAGAACTAACCAAGTCTCTGCTGAAACACGCGCGCAATGCACATCTTACTGTGCTCAAATTCCCCATTAATCTACAAATGCGCAGAAGACTATTCAATAATTTCATTGATGACTTGCGCATTGTCTGCCAGATTTCGACCAACACTTGCAATACATTTAATGACTGGCCAAATGAGATCATATACAACAACCCAATAGTCGGGGCCGCCCTTTTTAACACTCTCTACTCCTACATCAGTCCTGCCTGTCGAAAACTACTGCTTCATGTTCCCAAGGATGGTCGAAGTGCTCTATTTGCGCTTCGCCGACACTGTGCTCCCTTGACTGCTGATCACAGGGACCGTGTTGAGCAATCTTTTCGTGCTCTGAGACAACATCCAAGAGAATCTGCAACTTCTTATTTTGACCGCATACGCGAAGTAAACCGAGACTGTTTTCATGCTGGGCTGCACAATTCTGATCTTACTTTATTCAAGCGAGCCCTACAAGGTGCAAGTGCAAACCCAACTTATGACGCAGTATACAAGCGCTTTGAGTCAGAGCGTGACCGAGCCGAGGATTTTGCAGAGAGAACACCAACTTTTGCCTCACTTGAGAGCAATTTGCTCAAAATTGACGAAAGAAATGACATAAATGGGAACAACAACAACATTCTGCCAGCAATGTATGACAACCCATATGGCAAAAGACAGTACAATTATAACAACCCTCCATACCAAGATTACAACTCAGACGAAGACTCTGATTCAAACAGCTATAGTGGAGATGGCAACAACAATGATAGCCACGATGGAAACTCCGATCATAACAATTATCAAGATGGCAACCACGATGGTGGAGCCTACGATGGAAACTCTGATTCTTGCTACGACCGAGACGGCAATCATGACATGTGTGCCTACCATGATGGATACTCTCACTACAGTAAACATTCCAATAGAAGAGGAAACCTTATTTGCAATGCATGTGGAGGCAGGGGGCACTATAAACGTGAATGCCCAACACTGCTGAAGAATCGACGCAAGCACCGACACCAAAGTCAAACAAGCGGATACGACAACAACAGACAAAAACATGTGGTGCAAAGTAACACCAATCCCAGAAGATTCCCAAAACCCAACAGAGCTAACCCACATTATTCAAAAAGCAACAAACCGCGCAAGCAAGAAGAGCGCGCCATGATGGTCTTTGATACGCAACAAGCTGACACTGATTCAGAACCCACCTACGAGACTGCGTTCTGTGCTGTTGCGTCCCAACAACAATTATGTTCCAACTCTATGTTTCAACAAAACCCAACTCATCCAACAACTTTCAGCAATACGATCAGCGCTGCAACTGCTGAAGAGGGGAATTTGCTTCAACTTGTTTCTGAGTGCGAACCCAATGACATAAACTACTCACAAGCCACAACTTCACTTCAAAACTTGTTTCCTGACAGTGGCGCAACTGCTCACCACACACCATACTACAATCATCTCATTGATCCCATTGCATGCCATGTTCCTATAACACTTGCGAATGGAACAACTACTATTGCGACAGCAAGAGGTACTATGCTGTGCAACTTCTACTCTGATCAAGGCAACTTTTCTACAATCATGCTACCTGATGTCTATTTCACACCAGGCCTTCATTTTGAACTCTTATCACTTACAACCATTTCCAATATGTCTGGCTATCAAGTCACAATCTGTAAAGGCAAAACAACAATTCACTTTCCTGATATGGCTAGCTTCACATGGCCATCACTCTCAGCGTCCTCTGATATCGACAACACAACCACATCACAACCACAGCACAAGCCCGTAAACCAATTTGCAGACCAGCAAAGCAACTCTAGCACGCAACCACTACATTCCGAGACTATTACAGAGTTAAAGAGGGGTGACAGACTTCTAGGTCAATGTCTGCTTGTCTGGAGATCTCTTCCGAGTCTCCATTCCATCTCGTTAGTCCTAGACTGCAATCTGGAGCATCTCTTCCAGAGTTCTTCCTACATTGAACCTTGTGGTACGCCTGTACCTGATAGAGACCATTTGATGCCTGAGCGGGATCAGGTCATTCACATACATCACCTTCAGTCTTCTATTTGTAACTCTGTCAATGTCGTTGAAGAGCATTGGAGAACAAATGAGATGAGACTCTTATCTACTCACATTTGTAGCTCGGGCTGCAATGCTATCTCCATGAGTAAAACATATAATGTATGTATGAGCCATCTGTTCATTCACTAACGTGAATGCTGCAATCACTAACGTGAATGCTGCAATCACTAGCGTGAACAACAGTGATCAATAATGAACGCAATGGAACAGTTTGATTCCCGCTTCTCAACTTGAAGTAGTTTCTAACTTTCCATCACTCTCTCGGAAGGAGAGCTCATAATTTGTAATCAACTTAATCTGATAAGCATCTACATTAGTTACACCTACAACTAGCAAACCTACTTATATTAACCTAGCAGCATAGGGGACGCCCACAATATGCAACTTAATACTAATACCAACTACTATCTACCGTACGACGAAGAGCCCAGTACGTCCTCATACCCCAATTCTATCAATTACCGTTGGTGATGTTGATTGGCAAAGTTCACAGATTACAGTACAGTACATGTAGCATCTTCTTACGGCTCGGCTCCGCCAGCGCGCCACTACGTATGCATACTCACAATAGACGTTCTCTAGCTAGACAGGCATCTTGTCTAAAATATACATGTATGTATTCCACACAACGTCCTGCGTGGGATGACGACCTTGTAATCTCGCAAGGAAGCCGCGTGGCGACGCTTTACCTCATACTGTATTTCCAAGTCTCCAAGTCGCCATCGCTCACATTACCAGCACCACCATCATGATTAACAAGGTAACTACTGCTTGCAGCCTCGGCTTTGCGCTAGGCATATTGCTGGCGACAGCAACGACTGGCGCCTGGAGAGGTGGTAACCGTGGTGTGATGAGCGTCAGAGGCGAGACGTCTTGCGCGAGGGGAACGAATGAAACTTCTTTTCCTCATGCTGCTGCTGGAGGACAACAACAAGAAGCTCCTTTTGATGAATCGTCTTGCTTTGTCAATAATAGTTTTGTGGCCCGTGCGCGGTGGCTTCATAATAACAACGACGACGATGACGACGATGGATACATCATGATACATCATGTACGACGAGCTGGAGGCTCCACACTCTGCAGAATGCTAACCGATGAGTCACACTCAGTTCACGGATCTAATTGCAACCTTCGACCATCAAAGTCCCTAGAAGACAAGTCACCTTGGAATCGAACCAAACTGGTTGACTTTGCCAGCACTCGCGAGTTGGAGCAAGAAATGAAGGTACAGCGTACCAATGTTGTCGCAGTGGAGGGCTACGAACTTCCAGAATGGTTTCTAAATGATCCTCGACGAAGGGAACGGTGGACCATTGTTACCTCGATTCGTGATCCAATTGATCGTCTATTGTCCCTCAGTCGACTGAGATCTAACTGCCCCACTCCTGAAGCATGCAAAACCACGAAGATAAATGCGCACAGTAGGCTAGATGAGAATGGATACCCCCTGAACAATATCATGACTCGCATGTTTGCTGGAAACATGGAGGATCCAAACAAGAACGTGACGGAACAAGATTATCATCGTGCCAGAGTCAGTATCAACTCATTCTGCTCACATCATGGTTTGCCGAAATGGCACCCATTCTAAAATACTGGTTGGGCGTGGAAGGGGATGGAACTCTACGTAGTGGTGTGGCTGGGAGACACAGTATGGACGGATCATCCTTGGGGCGAGAGGCTGCCACGCAGCACTACCTTCCAATGACGAGGGCCAAGAACTTTGTGGAACCTGAGTTATATGCGCAACTGGTGCAAGACCATGCCTTTGATTTCCGGCTGCTGTACCACTTTCAGGCGCGTGAAAAGTGGAGAGCCACCAACTGCTTCTTGTACCGAACCAGCAATCTCCCGTTGCAGTAGCTAGGTAGCTAGGTAGAGGCATTGAGTAACACCCCCAAATATCAAATTCACCAGTTTAGGCTGGTATAAAACACCTCTTCTAAATGTTGCAGGCTCGATGATTCCTCCAAGATTGTACAACAGTTGCTGCAACACGGGGCGGATTTGAAGAAGGATGGCGCACAAGCCATGTTGTATGCCGTCGAGTATTCCAACGAGACAACAATTCGGCTTTTGACTTCGCACTTGTCGTTGCAGCTCGACCCCATGTCGCAAACAGCCGTAGTTTCCAGTGACAGGACTCCAAACATTTGTACTGAACAAGGAGCTCTTGAGCTCATCAGGTTTGAACACGGAGTGTTGCCAACGGTAGATATAAAAGAGTGTCGCGAGAAGTACAACGATCCTGAAGCACTGAGGATGCTGCTATAGCGCACACTACACGAATCCTTGTCTCTTCGCATTTTCAATGTCATTACTGTAGGCCTCATTGTGAATACACCTTTTCTTCTAAGACATTGAAACTCGTAGCGACCTACTTCACTATCTGCAAGGGTCCCTCACATTGTGAGGGCCCGTTAGATTTGTCGCAGAATTGTCAGCCAGCTTGATCCAGTAGGTGAAAGCAAATCGAAATGAGCTACTGTTATGGCTTATGGCAAAGTTAGGACATCATAGACTTATATTCATGTTTCCTCTAATCATAGACATCACTTTGAACTTGGTGCCCGAAAACCTTTGTACGGAGAAGCTCCTCCTCGTAATAGTACGTCCCTTCTTGAGTGAGTGGGCCGTCCTTTATGTGCTTCAGTGAAACCAGTACGATCTACAACACCAGCGGAAGATGGACGACGTGGCTGGTACGCCTTCCTTCACAGGGGCAAATATGACTGCTTTCACAATCACTGGAGTTCAAATTTTGATGGTCTCGGTCGCAAACTCGTGAAAGTTCTGGAGGAGGGTGGAGACGAGCTGCTAGAGATCTTACGGAAACTCTTTGACTTGGTGGCGAATGGAGCTTCTAAGGAGAGTGAGGAGTGGATTGGTCTTCATACTAAAGCATGTGGGTACCTATCTGGGAGCTTCTTTGACAGCTTTGCTGCCACTGAGCTGGTAGATCTCGATGAAAATCAAGGAAAGTTGATCGGAGATCATGTCTTTATTGCATTCATTTATGCGATTGATCTGTTTCACGCCACCAAGGATACTAAAAGTTGTGGCTCGCTGGTGTTTTGTGGTCCCTTGTGTGCGGCAACCAAAGCGTTTGTTGATCTTTGGAGTAAGAAGAGCGTGGACGAGTCTCTGACCTGGCATCAGTCCTCTCCGTTGCCCCAGAAATTCAAGAACGGCATCACACAGGATATGGCAGATCAGGGCTACGAGTATCAAATGGAAGTATGCCGCGGTGAAAGTGTGCCGAGCTTAAGAATTGCATCGTCAAGGTCTTTCTGTGGACCAACACGAGCTTTATATCTACCAGCCAGAGTGTCAAGCACAACCTCCACGAGGCCAATGATGGTGGCGGATTTGTTGAAGAAGGAACCACACCCGAGCATAGTCTCGATTTTGAAAAAGACGGAGTTCGTGGGAACCCTTCATTGGTCAAGGAGGAGTACGATGGAAACTTTGACGAACTTGCCAAGATCATGCCGTTGTCACAGAAACGAGATGCTCTCAGCCAAATCGTGCAGGGAACTTTGTACTTGCTGCAGCACGGTATAGTCCATCACGATATCAAGCCAGCTAACATTTTCATCAAACTTGTGAAGAAGACTCCTCCGCCAAGGCTGTGATTTGCGACTTTGCAATACATCATTCCTGGTCCCAAGTTCCAGAAAGAGCATCATTGTACCGACTTGGTGTGGGGTCCGTTTCCTTTCAGTACGGCAGACCTACAGAATCGAGAGAACCGCTGGTTAGATCATTGAGCACCGATCATGTGGACCGAGAATTTCCTCATCGAAAAACAGTGAATCCTTCGACTATTGACTTGTACGCTGTTGGTGTCATATTGGTTTGTACGCTCGCCAACGAATGATGGGAGATGCTGGATATTGCGAAAGATACCACTATTCCGTTACTCTTTTTCACGAAGGCGCAACAAATTGATGAGGCGGAAAGAGATTGGGGGATGATCGCATCCCGTCGTCTCCTCGATCGCAATTCTTTGTAAGACTATGCAAATACGTGTGGCCTTGCTCTAGCCTCCTTACTTTAGCCTCCTTGCGCGAGTCCTTGCTTTAGTCTCCTTGCGTCGTTAGTCCCTATTATCGCAACATGACATTGTAGCAGCATGTGGGTCGTGTTTTCTTCGGTCTTTTACATACCGGTACAGTAGTCTAGTAGAGAGTATTTTTCAGCCACACTTCACAACTACGCTGGCACGACGTATCCAAGAACAGAAAGTAGTAACAAGTATACGATGTACTAGAACGCAGAACGCCGCAACATCTTTACGCGATGGCTTGGAGACACCGCAGCGTGAAAAAATTACCCCCGCCTATACTACTATTACAACTACTACCCAAAGAACTCTATCGCGAATTAATGTAGCAGACGCAGTTCACGATACGTACAATACTTATGCAAATGTTGGCATACCGTAGCTGGCGAACCTAGTTGTAGTGCTATTAGCTGCCGCGAGACTGTTCATCAAGCTAGCTACATTCATGTAATGCCGGTCTTGCAAGAAGTCTAAGAAAACCTCTGGGTTGGTGCTAGTAGAACAAGGCGCCACAATAACTGGCAGGCGGAGCGACACAACGACTCGAATTATTGGCTTCATGCTTCTTAGCATGAACACATTTATAAAATATTACAAGTTGGATCAGCAACACATTCGTGCTACTAGCCAGTCTTGCAGGCAAACAGAAAGGGTTGGGGCTGCAATGACTCCTACATACCCACGACTACTCAAAGAGGAACTCTGTGCACAGCGAGAGACTTCGTAGAACCTCCTAGACTCACATTTTGGCCTCCGTATGGCCTCCTGGTCACCATCCCTATTGTATTCGTAACGTAGTAGTAGTATAGTATACGTGCGAGTAGACAGACTAATTACTGAACTACTCTTGCAGCAGCACATTTTGATTCACGAACTGTCCCCTTCTAGAACGCACCGTGCCAGGTCTACCTAGCGCCGAGAGACCACCTACGATACGACCAAGCCTACTAGAAGAACCCGGGATGGTGCTACAGTGATGACTTGCCACAGCTTGGTCACCGGAATATCGACTTTTGCTTCTTATGCTGTACACATCATAATATCATGCTGGACCATGAAAGCAAAAGCGTAGAGTAGTAAAATGACTCCAACCCAAGACTACCCAAAGAACTCTGCACTGAGCCAGAGAATTCGCACGACTTCGTATGCGTCCTGGTCATAAGTCCTATTGTTCCTAAAGTATACTACGAGTGAGTCCTAATTGAACTCTAGCAGAGAGAACAACTTTCCACTCTTGCGCATTCTGATTGCGTGAGCAATAATTCGCGAACGGCCGGCCAACTTCAACCGGAACGATGGATGCATTCCAGGAATGAACCCAACAATGTCGTATCATTCTACGTACCCAATGCGTTTGCTCGGACTACTGTCGAGTACTGTCATGAAGTACCGATGTCGCGTAACAGTAGTGGTGACTCCAAGTACAGACATTTAGCGACATTTATAATAGTTAGGGACATTTGTCGATAGATCCCATCTGATATCCCTTCAAATTCTGAGTAGTAACACATAGTATCTTTTCGGATGTCCCGTGATTCATCGAATACCGGCAGGATTGGACCAGGCAAATTTTGGAGACTCGCTAATATCAACTATATCAACGTTAAGAACTAAATATTACGCACAGGTGGGTTCGCATCTGTCTTTGTAGTTAAATGTTCCCCCTGAAATTTCTGGCATTTGGCATAAATAGAAAAGAAAAGCGGTCTTCTCATCCAAAACTTATGCGAAAGCGGAGGCACTATGCACTTCTATAACAAAATGTGGTCTTAGGCGCCTTCTGAAAGTAATACAACTTATGTCAATCACTCCTGTTATGCCAGCATTGTGCCATTGCCATTTTTTCACTTATTTCTTGCCTGTCCCACTTCCATTCACGACTACTTGCAGCATCAGTTACATCCCAACGCCTCGCTCCCTTTCTTTCCCCAACCTGTTGTTTGTCTGCCAAGTACGTAGTCACTGCAAAAGACGGACACAGTCTCGTAACTTCACGAGTACCTTCCTTATCGCACCCTTACTTATCGCTTCCTGTCCCAGCAAGACTCACTCGAAGCCTTTCTCTGTTCCCTGGATTGCCAACTCATCAGCGCAGTCTGAAAGACAACCCCCCGTCGTCGCAGTCTCAGCCCCACAATCTCTACTAGTATACTCCATCCATCGCTGCAGCTAGATCGCTAGGTCGCTAGCTAGCCCACCAACAGCAACAGCAGCAGCCCCAGCTAAAGCCCCAGCCCGATCAGCAGCGTAATCAGCAGCCCCAGCTCTCTTTGGTCACCTTGTTCGTTGCAGCCCTGAATAGACTGCGCATCAAAGTCTGAAATACAGCCCCCCGTTGCAGCCCCGTTGCAGAGCCTTTACAGAACGCGAAGAAGAAGAAGAAGAAACAGCATCCCCTTTCGCCCCCCCCTCCCCCCTTGTCTAGAAGAAGAAACATGAGAAACAGCCTTCACTGGACCACCGAACGACGCATCAAGGCTCAAGCAGCTGGTACTCGACTCAGCGATGAATTAATGGATGATGATTCGTCGGATCGACCTGGAGCCTACGCTATTACAGCCAATGACGTAGAAGGCAATACAGCTCTCGATCAGTGGGACCCAACTGATCAAACATCGCCAATATCATCACTTCGAGCCAACAGCATGCGAGATGAGAGTTCAAAACGATACAATGAAGAAGAAGAAGCAGAGTCTGTTAGTGGTGGAGATGTAGAAGCAGCTGCAGTCGTTGGTGGTGCTGCTGCAGAACGAATAAAAAACAAGGGAGCAGCTGTTCGAGTCGGCTCTCGCAAGTGGTGCTCCGAAAAAAAGTGGCTCGTCCTGTTTGGAGTCTTTGCACTACTAGCCGTCATTGCTGTGGTGGTTGTCTTTGTACTCCTGGCTAGCAATGGAAAGAATGGCGACGGCGAGGTGGAGCCGAGCACCAATAGCGACAATCCGTGTGATTTCACAGGCATTCCGCAACCAGACCCGTTTCTACAATGCGATTGTGACAAGAAAATTTCGATACTCACAGACGATGTTCGCGCCAAGTACGAATCACTCGTCAACTTTAATCTGCTTCAAAATCACTTGCTGGGAGCCGGAGATGTGACATCCTGCAGTGCTCCGAATCTAGCCCTTGTATGGTCCGCCATTGAAATGAGCATTCGATTGGAAACGGATGGATCGGGAGCCGCTTTGACCTATGAACGAGTCTTGCAACGCTTTATCCTTGCCAATCTATATGCCACGACGGACGGCTACAAGGGATGGGATCGTCGAGCCAATTGGCTCAAGTTGGAAGAAAACGAGTGCGTTTGGTTTGGAGTGAAATGCAACGGTGAGGGCAGAGTGGTTGGAATTGATCTAGCAGGGAATTTGTTAAAAGGATCGATAGACACGCGAATTGGGCTTCTGCCCGAGCTCAAGAGTTTACAACTCAGTTTGAACCAACTGAAAGGAACGATTCCCACAGAAGTTTGGAGTCTTCCTCTTCTTGGTAAGTTTGCTGTTGAGATATACAGAGCTATCCATCGGTTACCAAAGACGGTAGAGATGTTGTACTGACTGAAGTCTCTCTCTCTCTCTTTCTCTCTCTTACACTTTGCATTGTTCGTAACACAGAAGATCTATTACTGGACGATAATCAGTTTTCAGGAGATCTACCAACGACGAGTCTGTCGCCCACTTTGCAAAGGCTTTCGTTGACGAACAATGCAGTCAGTGGACCCTTTCCCAGCTTGTCTGGATTGACAAACTTAGAAGAACTAGACTTGTCGTTCACGTTGCTCACTGGATCATTCCCTAGCTTCTCGGGGCTAACCAGTTTGCAAATGATTAATCTATCCAAGATTTCTCGAGCCGATCACACACTTCAAGACGACGATTGGGCAGACATGGGTCAGCTACAGCGGCTCCTGATGTTTCACACACCAGTGGAGGGGACCTTGCCTTCCTCACTTTCCTCGTTGACCAATCTCAAGATATTGGACGTTGGTTTCACATATGTGAAAGGAACACTTCCGGACTTTATTGGAGACATGGTTGCATTGGGTATGTAACACTACACAACCGCAATTCGTATTTGCCAGAATATTATGCGCGAACTAACCCTTGAGACTCTCTTCTAACGTATTACGCAGAGGGGATTTTTGCGGTCGATGCTTTGCTCTCTGGTCCACTTCCAGCCAACGTGGGGCAACTCACAAATCTAGGTAAGACGCTGCGGGGGCTTGGGGTCGAAGTCTCTGTCACTCACAGATATACTCACCTCTAACATTTGTTCCGATATCACAAACATACATAGTGAGCCTCGTGATCAGCAACACTCAAATTTCGGGAACGATCCCACCTTCCTTCGGAAACTTGACGCGGCTGGTAGACTTCGCAGCGGCTAATACCGGTCTGAATGGAGCTCTTCCCACGGAGCTAAACACCTTTTCGGACCTCAAGTTTATAAACCTTTTAGGGTGCTCTGGCCTGTCTGGAACACTACCGATTGGAGCGACAATGCTTCAAAAGATATCGATTGCTGACACCCAAATCTCGATTCCTGACGGAATCTGTGACAGATTGGCGCCTCCCCGAATTATCACGAGCTTGGATTGTCCGTGCTGCGAACCTGTGGGGCCGACCAATGATTTCGAGGCAGTGCCTTAGTAGACGTCGCAACTACTCTGCCACCATCAAGGAGGATCTGGCTTCTCTCAATGCGCTTGTCGGAACCTCCTCTTGTTATGTTGTTTTTAAATGTTGACATTCAGAAGTCTCCACTTGTGCACGGAGATGGCGTTCATTATTCGTTTCTCTATTACACGTACTGGAGCCCAGCACTCATTGCTAGGAAGCTTTAGCTTGTAAATCAAAATGTGATGTAATATAACTTTTTGCCGATGCCAGATGTCTCGAGCCATGCATGGAGGTAGAGCTCTACTAGCGTGTGTTCTTCGGGGACAGGTAGTCGTAGTATCATCAGCATGCGTCATACAGCAACAACTGTAACAACTCTATCAATCATCTCTTGCTTCGAGTAGGGTATGATGTCAACCCTCATGTTGAATCATGGTAAAGCCAACGCATTGGCTTAACGTTCCATACGGCGTTGGCCTACAGGTAACTGCTACAGAGAGAGTATTACTAGTCTACTTCCGTATAGTGGTCGTGCGAAGTGATTTGGCGAGCTCCTCATAGATCTCGCAGATCACGATCAGACGGTCCACTGAGTATAGCGTTGTACGCTACTGCT
>JAVCKV010404003.1:0-12759 GCA_032274145.1 Herpochondria borealis | reverse complement strand
TTGCTGTTGTAGCTGCTGTTGGTGCTGTTGCTGCTGTTGCTGCTGTTGCTGCTGTTGCTGCTGTTGCTGCTGTTGCTGCCGTTGCTGCTGTTGCTGCTGTTGCTGATGCTGTTGTTGCTGTACTATGGAGGCACAGCGGGTGTACTCGAAGTAGACACGCGCGCCATTGCGGGAACACGTTGTTGATGATTTGGACGAGCAGCAGTCGAGCAAGCCAAGTCCATTTTCACGGCCGCCGAGGCCAGTGGCAAGGTCTGCGAGGCGCTCGGAGAGCTCGACGGTCATGCCCACGCGGATAGAACGAAACTTGCTGGTACGCTGTAAAAGCAGGTTGAGGATCTCTATAGAGAGGAGGACAATCGCCGAGTTGGGATCCGCGAGAAGTGCGCCGAGATGCTCGACTGAGTTGAAGACATGCCGTGTGTCGTGGGACGAGTTGCGCACGAGGCGATGCGTGAACCGCAAAATGAGCAGCACGCCGTACGGCGTCGGGGTGAAGAGGCGGCCCACAGCCGGCGCAGCTATGGCCGTTGTGGCTGCATCACTGCTAGCAGGGACACTCGTGTTGGCATTCGCGAGGTCCGTCGCGGCGGACTCGGATGCGGCGGCAGCGCCTGTCGGTGCGGCATGTGCCGACTGTGATAACGAAGGGGCACACGAATCGGCAAGCGTGAGTGGGACGTTTGAAGCAGGTGAGCGTGACGGAGCATTAGGGATGGTAGCAGGGTTGGTTGGAGCGCTACTGGAGGCGGCGGCAACGGCAGCGGCAGAGGAAGCTGCACTGGACGTGGCCGGCGTGTTTGTGGCGATAGTGGGGGTAGAGAAGATGTTGCGCGAGTCGACGTAGCGGTCTAGCAGCTCATCGAAGCGGTTGAGGACACGGTACCAGTTGATGAGGTTGCGCTCTTCCGGGCGTTCGAAGTGGAAGGGTGCGTCGGAAGAGTCCAGAACGCGGGTCAGTTGTTCGCACGAAGAAGCGGTGACAAGATCATTGATGGTGTTTTGCAAGAATGGCACCTGGTGATTACGCACGCATAACGACAGAGGAGAAAAAGACAACGACGATGACGACAGGTTAGGACTTTAGTTTTTGTAACTGTTTTTGTTTTTGTTTTTGTTTTTGTTTTTTTCTGTTTGTATTGTTGTTAATGTTGGTGCTGTTTTGCTGTGGCGGGGGGGTGTTAAAGTCGGGTGTGACTTACCGGTTGAAGCGGCCGCTTAGGCTTTACGTGCACCATCGAGGCGCAGGGAAGACGAAGGAGGAATCGATGGGCAGGTCGGATGTGGCAGAAGGGAACGACGCTGCGAGTGTGGAAGACAACGGCGGTGGAGTGCCGAATGGGGAAGGCGTGTGCAGCGGGCGGGTTGTGTGCACGGAACGGAGTCTGGGCGTGAAGAGATGGGCGGGCAGCACAACTAAAAAAGTAAGCGAAAAACAAATCGCCCAATTCCAGCTCGCCCGACGAAAGTCGCCGTCGCCAATCGTGCCATTTGCCATGTTTCTTACTGTAAGCCCTGCGCCGTGGCGCTTCCACCAACCAGATACGTCCAGGTGGCACTTCATCACGGCGCGGACCGCCCTGGACGCCGCGGCGCATTACAGTTGAAATAAGTGTAGCGGAGATCACAAAGCGAACCGAACCGCAGGTGGACTGCCCCGCCCGACGGCCGTTGTGCCGCCCCACCGCCCTTCGTCGCCCCAAAACAGCGGCGCCAGTACAAGCTGTAGCCGCGGCGGAAAGCATCAACGCCCGCCATGGACCGAGTGGCGTTCGTCAACGCCTTCCACGGCCTCACACGTCTGCGCCCGCGTGCCGCTCCGGCATTGCGCAGACTCCCGCGCCGTCTGCGCACCGTTGCCCCACCCATCCCAGCGCGCCCCCTTTCTACCACACCCGCGCGTTCCCGCAAAGCACCGCGTGCTGCGAAGCAGGACGCGAGTCCGTACTCGGCCACAGTCAATCTGCCAAAAACAAAATTTGAGCAACGCGCGAATGCGACAAAGCGCGAGCCGCAGCTCCAGGACTACTGGGCGGAGCGCCGCGTGTACGAGCGCGTGTCACGCGGAAATCCGGGCGCCCCCTTCATTATTCACGACGGTCCGCCGTTTGCGAACGGCCCGCTGCACTGCGGTCATGCGCTCAATAAGATCCTCAAGGACTTTATCAACCGCCACGCTCTTCTGCGCGGCAGAAAGGCTGTATTTGTTCCCGGCTGGGATACCCATGGTCTTCCTATCGAACTTAAAGTGCTGCAGAGTATCAAGAGCAAGGAGCGTCGCAACCTCTCCACCCTGGATCTGCGAAGGCGCGCCAAGCAGTTCGCTCAGGAAACTGTCGACGACCATATTGTCGGTATGAAGCGCTTCGGCTGCTGGGCCGACTGGACAGACCCGTACATCACGTTCCAGCCCGCGTACGAGGCAGCGCAGATCGAGGTCTTCGGCAAGATGTTCGAACGCGGTTTTGTCTTCCGTGGAAAGAAGCCTGTGCATTGGTCTCCGTCAAGCCGTACTGCGCTCGCAGAGGCTGAACTTGAGTATCCGGAAAATCACACGTCGCGCAGTTGCTATTGCGCATTTTCCGCCACCTCACTTCCACCCACCGCTTCGGACTCGCTGCATGACGCTGCAGCCTCGCCAGGCGGGCTTGCCGTTTCCGTATGGACGACCACGCCGTGGACTCTCCCCGCTAACCGTGCAGTCGCCGTGAACAGAAAGCTTGAATATGCCCTCGTTCAGGGGCTGCACCCGAAGCGTCCGGATCTCGTGGTCGTCATCGCGAAGGACCTTGTCGCCTCTGTTGCTGCTAAGCTCGGAACTGAGGAATCTGTTCGTGAACTTTCTATAGTCAACGGCGCTGATCTGGTTGGTCTGTAGTATGCACATCCGCTTGAGGACGGCCGCACATTCCGTGTGGTCGAAGGTGGCGACTACATCACCACTGAGTCAGGTACTGGCCTCGTGCATACAGCACCTGGCCATGGAATGGAGGACTACCAGACGGGCCTCCGAGAGGGGCTGGAGCTTCTGTCCCCGGTTGACGATGCCGGAAAGTTCACAGAGGAGGCTGCGAATGGTCGCTTCACGGGGATGTCCGTGTTGGGAGACGGCAACACTGCTGTCCTGGAGGCCATCGACGAAGCCGGTGTTCTCATGCTTGAGGAAGCTTACTCTCACAAGTACCCGTACGACTGGCGGTCAAAGAAGCCGACCATCTTCCGTGCGACGGAGCAATGGTTTATCTCAATTGAAGGCTTCCGCAGCGATGTCTTGGAAGCGATCGAGGGCGTTCAATGGTTCCCTTCATCGGGTATTAAGCGTATCCGCGGTATGGTTGAGGGTCGTGGCGACTGGTGTATCTCACGGCAACGGTCATGGGGCGTACCCATTCCGGTGTTCTATGACGACGCGACAGGAGAAACACTCATGTCCGCGGAGATTGTTCATTACGTCGCAGCAATTGTCCGTGAACGTGGCACGGATGCGTGGTGGGAACTGGAGACTGATGAGCTCTTACCCGAAAGTTATCGCGGGCGTAACCTTCGTAAAGGGCGGGATACGATGGATGTATGGTTTGACTCTGGCTCGTCATGGGCGGCGGTTGCGCGAACCCACGAGGAGCTTACATACCCGGCCGACATTTACTTCGAGGGTTCCGATCAACATCGCGGCTGGTTCCAAAGCTCGATGTTGACATCAATCGCGACAGAGGGACAAGCCCCATACAAGAGTGTAATAACACACGGTTTCGTGCTCGACGAGAAGGGTGTGAAGATGAGCAAGAGCATCGGAAATGTGATCGACCCTCTCAAGGTGATCAACGGCGGCAACAACAAGAAAACGGAACCACCATACGGTTCGGATGTCCTCCGGCTTTGGGTAGCTTCCGTAGACTATTCGGCAGATATCATGATCGGACCTGCAATCCTAAAGCAGGTTGCGGATGTGTACAGGAAGCTTCGAAATACAATCCGATACATGGTGGGTAACATTGACGACTTCGAGCCAGAGAAGCACGCCGTACCGTATGAGTCATTACCGTCTCTGGACAAATACATTTTGTTCCGTATGAGTAAGTTGTGTGAAGAAGTAGACGTAGGCTACGAGTCGTTCTCGTTTTTCAAGCTGTATCAAGCACTGCAGAAGTTTGCCGTGGTCGATCTGTCCAACTTCTATCTGGACATTGCGAAGGACCGGTTGTACATCCCTGCACAAGACTCGTTCCGTCGAAGATCGTGTCAGACAGTGTTGGCCATCTTACTGGAGAACTACACGCGAGCTCTGGCGCCGCTGATCCCACACACGGCGGAGGACCTGTGGCAGAGCCTGCCCTACCAGGCGCAGTCGACGAACGCCAGCTTCCCAGACGGTGAGTCGATTTTCGAGTGCGGGTGGTTCGAGCAGCGCCCAGAGTGGGCCGCGTTAGATGCACAGACCGTGCGCGACTGGCAGACCGTGCTCGAGCTGCGCGACAGTGTGAATAAGGTACTACAGGCCGCGCGCGAGGGCAAGACGGTCGGCGCTCCGATGGAAGCTTCTGTGCGTGTGTACGCGCGAAGCAGCGAAGATGCCGAGGCCATTCGCAGACTAAGTCGGTGCGATCACGACGTGGACACTCTCGAGCGCGCGATGATCGTCTCTGAAGTGCACATCGTCGATTCGGTTGACGCAGTCACGGGGTGTGCGCACGACAACTCGGCGGACGAGGAGGGGAGCGCGCGGTTCGTCGTTGGGATGGACAAATGCGCGACAGAAAAGTGCGAGCGGTGCTGGCACTACGACGCATCGGTCGGAGATGCCGAGATTCATCCCACGCTGTGTATACGGTGCTGCGACGCGGTCGAGGCGATGGGGATCGGTGCGGTGCCGGCGGTGGGGGCATTGGGCGGATGACGGAGGCATGGTGTCCGAATATAGGATATGACGCATGTAAGAAATGTAGCGTCGATACAATAAAGGACACTGCAAGAAAAGAAAGAAAAAAAGGAAAACAGGCGTTGTGCTTTATCCGGAAGGTGGTCGAAGCGGTTATAGATGTGGAGTCTTTCTGGTCGTCTATTTGGCGACAGCGGGGGTCTCGGCGGCGGGCTCAATCATGGCTGACGTGCGGAAGCGGAGAGACAGAAGGAAGGGGACGTAGACCGGCACAATAGGTTGGGATGTTTGTTACGGTTAGTCAAGAGCACAGCGCAACGCAGCTACGCTGGGAGCGAAGAAACGAAGAAAGCGAAGAAAGGCAGAGAGGACGTGAGGAGGAGATGCAACGCACTTCGTTGAACGATCTTGCCGGCCTCCCACTCGCCCTTGACCATGGAGAAGCCGGCGCGGTTGAGGATCTGCGAGCGCATGGGCTCCTTGAGTGCCTGGCGCACGAGATCGGCGCAGGTGTTTGAGTACTTGAGGTAGGTCATGCCAGCGGCGCGCCAGTACTGGACCATTGTGACGTTTGTAGACGGCGGCGGGGCGGGGGGGATGCGGAGGGATGACTCGGTCTGCGCGGGGGCGGCGGAGATGGGAGGTACGACGCGGTGGCAAATGCGATGCGATGCGATGCGATGCGATGCGATGCGATGGGAGAACGACCGGATGAGATGCGGCGCATCAATCGCGCGAAGCGCAAGGTGGGCAGAGTTGACCAAGCTGCAAGTCGCAAAACGGATACCGTATTCGTGACCGCATCAATGCGGCTACTGTAAGCATTTTGTAAGGTTGCCCTGTTCTAACTCTTGAGCCAATTAAGAGCATACACGCGTCCTAAGCCTTTCCACTTACAATAGATCCTCATACTCCATCAGACATCGTCAGGACGGACCGCCAAACAAATTTCCGATCTTCTCCCGCTCCACCATCAACCCTCATCTCCGTCTTCATCATCGCTCTTCACCCTACTTTCCACTCCGACGTTGCTATCGTCGCGGTCGATGTCGCCTCCTCCGGCTTGACCGCGCACCAACATGCCGCCCCCTCTCCGCGCGATACCCCCGCGCACAACCCTACGCTCACTCCGTGTCCGTCTGCCCTCCGCTGTGCGTCGCGCCAACCAACGCGCCAACCTCCCCATCATAGTGCTGCCGCTGCTGCTGGCCCTAAGCATTCTGCTCTTCCTCCCATTCGTCTTGTACCGCGCCCAATCATCACCTCCCATTTCACCAGCCCCCGAGTCCATCGCCGCGCCTTTCCTCGTCGGCGTCGCACGAGTGAACATCACACCGACCGAGCCGGTCTACCTCTCCGGCTTTGCGACGCGTACGACCGCTCCATCACATGCCGCCCTGCTCGACCCGTCGCTCCCGCTTCTCGCCCGCGCCCTCGCACTACGCACTGCCCACGTCTCGTCCGCGGACGCTGCTTCGTCCTCCTCCCCGCTCATCCTCGTGTCGCTCGACGTGATCGCCGTGCCACGCGCCTTCTCCACACATTTGCGCGCCACACTGTGCCGTACGCACGGACTGCATACGTCCCACGTGCACATCGTTGCGACCCACACGCATTCCGGCGCGGCGCTATCGGCCGCACTCGCCCCGCTCACACCGACGGACGCCGCGACCGCCGCCGCCGTCGCGCGACACACGGCGCACGTGTCGCGCTGCGTGTCGCGCGTCGTGGACGCCGCGCTCGCGGGGCTCGCTCCGGCGTTCGCACACTTTGGCACGGGCGACGCGCACCTCGCAGTAAACCGTCGCGACGTCGCGGAACGCGCGTATCGCTCCGGAGGCCCGGTCGGTCGCGTCGACCATCTTGTCCCCACACTGCATTTCACGGACGGCCCGCGCGCAGGCACGGATGTGCGTGCCGTGCTGTTCGCGTATGCCGCTCATGCCACCGTGCTCACTACTGGCATGCGCTACTCGCCTGACCTGCCCGGCGTCGCAGCAGCCGCCGTGGAAGCCGCGCATCCTCGTGCAGTCGCGTTGTTCGCGCCCGGTTGCGCAGGCGACCAGAACGTTGATCCGCGCGGTTCGGAAGCCCTGCTTAAGCGCCACGGCGGCGTGCTCGCGAGCGCCGTGCTGCACGCGACGCGCACGGCCTCGAGTGTAGGGGGCGGCGGCGGGGTTGCAGTCGCAGCCACACGCGACGTCGCACTGCCGTTCGCCGCGCGGTACGGGCGGGCAGAGCTCCGGCATCGCGCAGCCGGTGATGCGGACGTGGTGACGAAGCGGGCGGCAGCACTGCTACAGGCTGGGTTAGGAAGCGAATCACGAACAGCGGCCAACTACAACTCGAGCGTGGGCGCGTGGCGCATTGGAAACGTCGTCCTCGCTCTATTACCCGGCGAGCCAACTGTCGGATATGCTGCAAGCGTGCGTAGCACTGGAGCGGACATGGTGCTCGGGTACGTTGACGACGTGATGGGCTACATCGGCACGGCGGACGTCATCCGTGCAGGTGGGCGCGAGGGTGGCGAGCGCGCCGCATGGTACTACGGACTGCCAGCGGCATGGAAGCCGGATGTGGAGGACGTGGTCATGTCCGCTGTGCGCGACGCTGTCAAAGAGGTACGGGGGAACACAAGTTTCGAACAGGTGAATCGGGAAGCGCGGTGATGGCACGGATGAGAGAACCTTGATGAGGAAACCGAGGCTTGCTTTTTTTTCCTACTGGAATTGCAACTTGGACCGTCGCTAATAAGTGAGTGTCACAAGACACTGTTGACGGTTGGATGCGTCGTCGGCGTCAGCAGTTTCCGCAGCAGTGCTGAGCCTGTGGTGCGGTTGCGTCGGTGGGGGATGTGACTGCTGCGGTGGGTTCGCCGTCGACGACACTGACATCGTCAAGCTGCGAAAGCGCGTCGCGAAGGAATGCAAGCTCGACAGCATGAAGGGATGCAACCTGCCGCCTTTGCGCAGTATCAGGCGCGTCGTCTTGCGAAGGGTACTCCGCAATACACGCGCGAAGCGCGACAGCAATGGCGTCGCGCTCTGCCTGGGACGAGTCCTTTAGTTCGCGCACGAGCGGGCCTCCTTCCTTGAGCAATGCCGCGAGTCGTTCTTTCGTCGCACACGCAATCGCCGCGACGCCGAGCGCGGTGTGCAGCGCACGCAGTCCAAACCCGATTTTGACACGGCACGTTGCGGTTGCCTGGTCCACGGTAACGCCGCGCTTGGCCAACACACGGGCCTTGAATTGTGCGAGCAAGGCGTCATCGGCATCGATCGCAACGTCGACCGGGAGCTCGTCGTATGGGTTGTGTTGTGCGACAAAACCGGAAAACTGGAGCAGCTGCACATTTGGGCGTCTGCCGTAAAACATGTCGACGCGATCGCCCGCGACAAAGTCGCGCAACGCCGTGAGCTCGACGCGCGGCTCGTCGTTCTCGATGACAAACGCACTGGCCGCCGATCCGTCGCCGTGGTTGCACATGTCCCAGACCGGGACGAGGGCGAGGACGGGCGGACCGGTGGCGGGTGAGACGGGCGGAAGCTCGTTCTGCCTCGTCATGACGACGGCGACGGCCCACTCCCAGTTCGCGTAGGACAGCAAGGCCGGCGTGAGGTGCGGGTCGCGCAGTCGCGCGGCCGCGGCATACACGGCGGCATAGGAGCGTGTCTGCGCGCGCAGGGTGTTCACCGCAGCAGGGGCCGCCGGGGATGGGGCAAGGGCCAGCATGTCCGTGGCGTCAAAGGTAAGGAATGGGATCGGCGGGCGCGTCGGCAGAGCACGGATGTAGGGCGCGAACGGGGAGTGCGGGTCGGCAGCCTCGAGCAGAAGTGTGACGATGAGTGCAAGCGACGTGTTGTGCAGGACGGCCGGGACGGCCGCGCCAAGGGCACGCAGGGCCGGGCGGGCGCGGGGGTCGGGGCGGAGCGCGAGTTTTGCGGGGACGCGCAGCAGGCAGTCGCCGGCGGTGAGCGGACGGGTGGCAAAGACGGTGACATCGGCGTCGGCATCAGTGTCGGGGTCGGGGTCCGTGGAATTTGTAAAGTTGAGACGGAGGCCGTGGGCGTCGAGATCGACTGAGCGGGCGCGCAGCCAAGCGGTGAGAGCGTCGAGGTCGGCACGGGTGCGGTGCGGTAGGACCGAGGCGAAGACGGCGGGGCGCTGGGCGGTGCGCAAGGCGGAGAGGGCGGCGTGCAGGCGACTGAGTTGGGCGGGCGGGTCGGCGGCCCAGGCGGAATGGTCGTCTGCGAGCGCGTGCACGGCGTGGACTGCAGAGAGGACTTGCGGTGAGGGCTTTAGGGCCTTTTTCGCCTTTGCGCTGGCTTTGACGCTGGCCGTGGCGCTGGCCTTGGCGGCGGCGGTGTGCTTGGGCATGTGGGACGTTTTGTTTCCTTTTACTTGGAGCAGCGGAAGCGCGAGAGAGCGAAGGAGAATAAAACGGAGAAGGAGACGGGGAAGGAGATGGGCGCCGAGATGAGAGATTGCGACGATATCACGCCGCACGGATGTACCGCCGCGCAGGCGCACATCTGCAGTAGCGATTACAGGCAACATCAACAACAAATGCAAACAGGAAGAAAGACAGAAAGACAGAAAGACAGAAAAACAAAAGCTGCGGCCGCATCGCTCACGTCTGCACGCTACTATCGTTGGTGTTGTCGTTGGCGTCGGCGTCGGCGTCGGCGTCGCCAACGCCAGCGTCGTCGCGATGGGCGGGCGGCATGGCGGCCTGCATCTTGTCGATCTTGTGCTCGAGGTCGGTGACGCGACGCGTCATGCGCTCGACCAGCTGCTTGAGCTCGTTCATGTCGGCCAGGCCGGCCGCGTCCACGGCCTGCTCTGCGCGCGCGTCCACCTCTGCGGACGACAGTCTGCGGACGAGCTGCGCGACGTTACCGCCACCGATAGCTTTCTCCTTGTCCTTGTCCTTGTCCTTGCCCTTGCCCTTGCCCTTGTCGGCGCTGTTCTCGGCGGTGGCGTCGGCGTCGGCGGTGGCGTCGGTGTCGGCGGTGGCGTCGGCGTCGGCGTCCGTGCTGCAACGGCGTTCGAGCGCGTCGATGAGCTCGCGCGTGCCGGACCGGGTCGGACGGGGCGGCATACGGCCTGAGGCGCTGGACAGGGTGCGCTGGACGGGCGGGGCAACCGCGTCGCGTGATGGCTTGCGGCCGGCCGCGCCGAGAGACGGTGCGCGTTGGACGGGCGGCGCGACCGTGGCCGGGAGAACGGTGATCGAGTTGGGCGAGGTGTCGGCGGCGGGGCGGGCCCCGGGGCGGGCCTCGTGGCTGGCGTCGCTGCCGGCCATGCGCTCCCACATGTTGGCCAACTTGACCGTGTTGTCCCTTGGCGGCTGCGGCAGGCGCGTCTGCTTGTCATTCGAGTCTGTCGTCGACGCCGACATGCTTGTTGCCGTTGTTGTTGTTCCCTTTCTTTTTTCTCTCTTGGTGGTTGTCGTGGTCTGTGCTCCTCACCTTCACCCCCTCCGCTTGCTTATAAAAAGGATGAGCATAGGACGACACGAGCACCGAGCATCGACTTTTGCACTACTCCTCTTTCCAGTCAGCGAAATGCAGGCGCGCGCACCGGCAGCGCGTCATAGCTGCAGGGCCCGCGGCCCGCCGACGAGCATGGTCTTGTTGAGCACGCGCGTGTCCTGATCAAACGCGACCAGCACCCACAGCTTCCCGAGCTCGCTGTACCGTTCGGCGCTAAGGTAGAGCGCGCGCCCGCGCATCAGGACCTGGTCCTCCTCGCCGTGCGCGTCGAGGTACGGCGAGCCCCACGTCGCCTTGCGTTGCCCGCGCACGATTTCCACGCTCGTCTGTCGCAGCCGCAGGAACACCCCGACCCCGCCGCCGCACACGGCCGCGTGCCCGGCCATCCCGCCGCCGCCGCACTCGGCCTCGTGCCCGCACACCACCTCGGCGCAAACGAGACACACCACGCGCTCCCCGCTGCGTCTCGCGCACTTGGAGCACTGCTTCCGCTCCGTCTCCTCCAGCAGCATTTGCAGCTCGCTCGGCAGCGCAACCAGTCCGGCTTGCCCGGGGAAGAACCGCATCCCGTCCACTTTTTTCACCTCCCCAACCTCCGCGACCGCAGCACCACTTGCGCCGCCTAACTCGAGGTATGACCGCAGCGATGCACCCTCGCTCCCAATCGTCTCGCCGCTTTCACACTCTCCGTACACCTTCAGTGGCGGTCCCTCACCACCACCTCCTTGCTTTTCGAACAGAGTCGCAACAAGCGCTGCGGCCTGCCGAAGAAACAGCAATTCGTCAAGCACCCGTCGCGTTGCTTGCTCCGCCGAACCGTCCGTGACGCCCATCGTCTCCATCGCGAGTCGGACCAACCGTAGTAGCTCGCCTCTTGTCAAAGCCGCCGGCCATAAAATCGTCATGTAGCACAGCACGGCAAACGGGTCCACGCCACCACGGCCCTTGCGGCCTCGCACCTCCTTCCACACACCCCACACGTCCTTCGTCCGCGCCTCGGCCTCCACCCACACGTGCTCACGAGCCTCGCTGAACATCAGCCGCGTGCTACGTCGAGCGTGTTGCAACAGTGACTCGCTCCATCCCACGCTCCGCGTCGCGATTTCCAAGCATGCCGCGGTGCATGCGATGCTCATCACCAGCTTGGAATGCGTCCCGAACACACACACGTCCTCCCACGTTCCCCGCGAATCCCGCACATCTTCCGCACCACTGCCTCCGCTGTTGCTTCCTCCGACAAAACCGCTAGTCATCCCGAACAAACTGAATCGCGTCAGCGCAGACTTCAGTCCGTGTACCCATTTAGGCGCCACAGCAGATGATCCGACGCTGCGTCCGTCCCTTCCCGCTCCTCCGTTCCCGCTTCCTTCGCAGCCTCCCGCGTCCGCCCCGACTCTTCCAACGTCACCCTCATGCCCTGCGTTCGCCTCGCGCGCCAACGCAGCAACTTCTGCGTCCCTCAGCGACAGCCATGCGGCGTACGGGTCTGAAGCGCTGGAATTGTCCGGCGCGACAAATGGCTTCAGGCGCTTGTGCGGTCCAGACCGTATACCGAGGCGCTTCTTCATGCTTTCAAGAGTGGGCAACATCATGTTTGATAGACGTCGGCAAACAGGGCAGAGGAACTCGTCTTCGTCAAGATTGACGACATTGTACCCCACAAAGAATCGATGGCTGTCACGACTGTGTAACAAGGTCGAAAAGTGTGTTGCAAAGCATGAGAAATGTACAGAGTGCCCACAGAATGACAAATGAAGGTTGTCTTTCACCTCGGCCGCGCTCTGCAGCCACGCTGGCTCATCACTAGACGACCTTGCTGAACCAACAGTCGACACCGCGTGGGATTCTTGCACCTGTCCTTCATCTCTCCTTTTTCCATTCCCACTGGTATCAGGAGAAGATATCTTGATGGCGGCCGCCTTTCCCATCCTTTCGCAGCGGCGTTTCACTTGATTAGGAAGGGAACACCTTTGACGAAAGCCAATGAGACACATGAGTCCATTTGTATCCCGTGACTTCTCAGAGCCATGGCAAAGTGCGCAGTCACTGTCCCGAAGCGCAATTGATTCGAACGACTCAAGAGACGGGTCGCCATCACCCATTTCCTGGTCATCATCTGCATCTTTTTCGAAATCATTCTCGTCTTCGTCCCCTTCGTCTCCCTCCCCCTCCCCATCTGCTGAAATGTGCTTCTCAAAAAACGATTGTGCCATTTTCATTTGAGCGAGGGCGGCAGCTTGCTGTTCCTTCTTCTTCTTCAAGAGCATTTCGCGTCGAAGCCCCTCTGGGTTCTTACTTGCCTCGCCTTCAGCTCTAGAGTTCGCGCCTTCGGAACTTACTTTTGACTGCAGTGCGTACCGTGCATTACAGATAAGGCTTTCGTTCACT
>JAVCKV010403892.1:0-12760 GCA_032274145.1 Herpochondria borealis | reverse complement strand
TCGATTCAAACGACACCGTTGAAAGTACAACTTTCAAGAAAACGGTCGGTTCACGACAGAGGAGAGGGGTCATGGCTTGTAGAAGCGTGTTCATCGGAGCTGACCTTGACGGTTTTGTTTCCGGTGTAGTTTTGCGAAGATGCTTCGTATTTCTGTTTCCATCGCAATCTTGAGATTCGTCTCATCTTCGAGAAGGCGTCTCAGGACAACGGCAACGAGTCCTGCATTTCCATTGAATCTACACCCTCGTGGCAGCGAAAGAATAAGATTTGGGGCCCCGTCTCTCAGACACTCCGTGGCTAGAGTTGAAGATCTCAACAAGTGAGTCATCAGAAGCAGAACGGCATGCACAGTTCCTGGCGGAGGTCGATAACCGAGAACATTCAAACAGAAACGCATGGCTGCCTTCCCAGTGTCGTCTGTCATCATTGGGTAGAACGGGGGCACCCCCGAGAATGGTGGTTTCCTCTCCTCAGAGGAGCTAGCAGATTCTGATGATTCTGTCTTACTCTCGCCATCTTTTGGTTTTCCTGTAGTAGGTCTTTTTCGCGCACTTGACAGTGATGGCTTGCTTGTTTCCTCATCTCCAGATGTCTGGCTTCCAAGAGCTGAGAACAACTGAGATGCCATCTCAGAGTAATTCTCAGCTTTGCGACGATGTTCCGACCTCACCAGTTTCAATTCTTCGTGCTCGGTTTGGGCAGACGTTTCCTCGCTCGCTTCTGCAGCTTTCTCTGGGAAAGCGACCAGAGGCTGAGACATAATGTCCATAAGGAGAATACTGGACGCCAACCAAACAGGCCATTCGATGCTGGCTTCCCCAGACTGGTCAAGCGACGTCGCGAAGTCCTCCAGGCATGCCATCACGCAACCAACCAACCCGTGCTCCAGCACCAACAACCTCGTTCTTGGAAAGGCTCTTCCAAACAGAACTGCAGCATGACACAGCGATGCAACCTGAGATTCTGACCCCTGCTTGACTCGATACATCGATTTACCGTCAACTTGAATCTCGACGAAATTTGACTTCAACTTGGCAAGCAGTGCATGGACAACTGATTCACTCTTGTCTGAGTACTTCTGACACAGGTTGATAAGAAAGGAACAGACGACAACCGTCAATGCTTCCTTATCGCCATCTCCTTTCCCACTGTCGAATGACTTTAGCTGTTGTACAGATGTTTCAGCCACCAGCTCAATAGCCACTTCTCGGCTGGCATCGACCCATTCGTCCAAACAAGCCTTCACTTTTTCCAAAACCTTCGCCTCGTTTGATTCGTCTTCTTTCTGGGCAGCAGCCTGTTTATTTACCTCCTTCCCACTCACAGCGTCTTCGCTGTGGATGCCGTCGGCATCACCAGATTCTTCCATTGCATCATCGTTTGTCTCTCCGGCCTCTTCGTTGTTATTGTTGTTGTTTTGCGCTTCACGTTGACGCCTGCGTTCCTCGCGTTGCTCCTGACGTCTTTGAATTGTTCCAGGACTAGGGGGTGGATGGGAAAGGGCGTACTCCATGGCCACCTCCAGGCGATTCGACTCGGTACTCTCGATCGCATCCAAGGCATGGTCACGACCGAATCCCATCTCCATCAATCGGTTAACAGCATCATCGCTTGGCTCAAACGGTTGCTCCGCCGGTGGTGCCGCTTCTTCATTTCCATCTTGCTCCGCTTGTCTTTGCTGGTTCGGTGCTCTGTTGGCTCGAGAGGCACGACCAAAGAATAGTCGTCCATCAAGCCCTCGCCCCGCACCCGACGACGAAGGCTTGACCGCATCCTCCAACCCGCCAATAATCTCAATCGACAGTGTCGTCATTGGGTGGACAACATGCGGCGGCATGACTCTGAATCGCTGATCCCTCCATACATCCAACACAATTTCAGCTACAGCATAGTGCATTGCTCTTACAAACCGTTCCGGAGAAAATTTCTTCTCACCGTCATCAACGCGGCAGAAGACGCTATTGACGGGTTGCACTTTCGAATCTCCAATCAATGTACCAAGATCGGCAAGATCTAGCCTGTCGAGAATGCTTGTCACCGGGCTCTGCTTGATGATTACACCACCCATGAGTCTACGAAGAATAGCAATCACAGGTGGCAAGCTTGCTGCTGCAACTCGATTGAGACTCTCCACCGGTCTTGACCCGTCACTTGAGGCCACAGATTCGCCTCTGAGGAGCATGACAGATTGCAAGGCATACTCGAAGATGAACTTGATCGCATCAAACAACCCGACTTTAGGGATGCTGCTGGGTTGTTCGACATCGCCTTCGGTTAAATGCGTAGATGTTTTTGTCCAGAAATAGCTGTCAGTGTTGATTAGCAACAGCAGAAGGGCGACGTTGACAGTGCGTCTCTCCCGCTTGTCTTCGTACAAACTTGAGCTTACGATGCCCAGTATTGTCCCCAAGTACATTGCTGCACCTGCCTGGTTTAGGGAATTTTGCTCCCCTTTGAGGACGCAGATAACAGAAGGTTGATTCATTGCGGCAGAGAGGCCTGAGCCCAGCACTTTCAGCAAGGTGCGAGTGTGGGCTCCAACTGTTCCACCCAGAAACGAAACAGATCTCACTGTCAGAGACCGGATTCCATTTGATACAACACGGCTCAGAGAGGTGAAGAGGTCACGATAACTTGTTTGCATTCTCGCCAAGATCGATGCCCCAACGCCTCGAAACGTAGCGACGCGATACTCAACTCGCTTCTTCGGCTTGTAATTTTTCAATGGCTTAGGCACCTTGTTGGGGTCCACTCTTGCAACATCCATCACCTCGGCGATTGGCTCGCGACCATGTCCTCTTGTAAGTTCTGAAACCCAGCCTCGTCGCGTTCGATATCGCATTACACCTGAAGAATTCACGCACCGTTCATACGCATCGGTTACCTCGCCCATTTCCATGCTGCCGACGTTGGCACATGAATCAATCTCAATGCCGTCTCTCACAACTGCTCCTTCTTGGCAAACAATTCTGAGACGATAGCGTACAGATTCCGAATCTTCGTCAAGCTTTAGATGACGCATTCGAAAGGCAGACTCAAAACCATCCTCCGACCGAATTCGACACGACTCCAGAATGGCAGTCTGGTGGAATTCGGCAACGCGATCCAGCAAGCTCTCAAACTCTGCAGAGGAGAGCTCCTTTTTCCACTCTCGCTCCGTTCGTCCCCAGCCGGTTCCCCCATCTTGACTACGTTGGCAGGCTGCTCGGATGACAGTCGACAAGAGATTGGTTTGCCACTGCAGTGTTGCAACCGCCTTGAGATAATCCGCGAAACACTTGCATTTTTCGAAGTATTCAGGTTGATCACGTAGTTCGTACAACGCTTGTCGAGGCAGCCCATCCAATGCACCGAAAGCTCCTCCAGATTGAGAATCCGCCGCAGTTAGAGTTGTTGCTGGAAAAGCCTCGCGAACAAGTCCCTCTGTTTCTTCCACTTTGTTCATTCCACGTTCAAGGGTCTCAGCCATAACCTTCAACATTTTCTGAGAGTCATAGTTGATAGCAATACAACGGAAGGAAATAGATAGCGAATCTTCTGTTGTGGTATGAGCAAGAGTGCTCACTGAAGGAGAGCTGAGGCATGCAAGGTTGGCAAGAAACTGAGTCGTCGGTGGAACCAGCAGTCCAAAAAATTCAAGAATGGCGACGAGTCCCCCAGCTTGTACAAATGGGTCGCAATGATCTTCCGTGTGTAGGATTTGCTCCAACATCTGACCAAGGTTCAATGTGTATTGCATCAGGCACGTTCGCTCGTTCTCCAAAGCTGTCGCGGGTGCGTCTTGTTCGTTTGTCGGGCGAGACTTTTCTTCACGCTTAACCAACGCCTTGCCAATTTTGATGACTTCATTCATCGAATCAACAATAGATTGCATCACCAATATTCGAAGGCTAGGAACATGCCGCATCACTTCGTCCAATCCAGTCCCAACAATGGCTGTCATCTCATTCAGTAGACATCGACTTCGAGGCATAGCATACTTCGGATGAAACAGTACGTTCAGCAAATGTGGGAACGGATTTGCTTCCTTCACTTGAGTTGCCCCATGCGTAGTAAGAGAAAGGGCAGAGATGACATTTGGAAGGGCCATGATGAGCTCGGGGACAGGAGGAAGTGCAGGCTCGTGAACTCCATCTTTTATTCTGCCAACAGACATCATTTTGAAGAAAGCATCGGCCATTCCGGAGTTGTGCACATGATAAACAACATGAGGATCACTGTTCATTACATCCGACAGAAGAGAGCAAGTCAACGCGGCTAGAACACCGCCGTAAGAATTGACGTACTGCATCACCTCTGTCAGGACAAAGGTCAACTCAGGCTTGCGTAGTTGAGCACCGCCGCTTGGTGCTGTCGTCGAAGAGGACTCCTGATGAAACACAACAGTAAGGCAATTCACAATACTGAACAGCAGCACACGCCGTGACGCGACAAGCTTTCGTCCTGCTGGTTCTGCATCGTCGTCTGTTTCCATCGGCGCCACGCCAGAAGCTGACTCCTCCTTTGCCATTTCCATCTCTTCCTGAAGGCGGTCGATGAGTGTATCAACCCCTTTCAGGTCGTGGAATGCTGAAAGAGCGTTGTTATGTGTGACAATGGCCCCTTCGATGATCTGAATCGCTTGCGAAGCTATGAACCGCACCTGCGCCTGGATGTGAGACTGGTCGCTGGCAGACAATTCCTCTTGGAGAGTGCCCAGGGCCTTCGAGACGGTTTTGGAGTCCAATGCAACCGTACTCAAAAGAGCTGGAATGATTCCGCAGTCGGTCAGAGCCGCTGTGCCGGAAGGAGCCGATACAACGGCAGATGTGAGACTCAGAACACAATCGACAAACAAAAGAGCGTGGTTGACCTGCACTCTCTCGGATGCACTGGGTGGCTTGGAGGCCTCCAGAAACGCCAGACCCATGTCCAGAGCTACATCGTCGTTGGCACAATCCTTCGTCACGACATGTTCACTGGAAGTTAGGAAATTCGTCAACGATGCTAGCGAGAAACGAACCAAAGTTGGAAGAAGCCCCAGGTACATCCCTTTTCCAACACCAAGCTCATTCAAAATATTTGACTGCCGTGCCACTCCCGTAAGACCACCACTAGCACCATCTCGCCGAGCAACAAGGGCAGTGAGCGATTCGACAGCTAGATTTCTCACCACGTAGGGAACTTGTTGTGGGCTTGCCAACTCTTCAAGTGGTCGGAGGCTCGCAGTTTGACCAGCTATTTCTGGCTTTGTGAAAGTCGCAGAAACTGTACCCGAAGACACAGTAGGACGCACCAAATCAATCAGTTCGACACACAGTTCTGGCTGTGCTTGAAAGTAGCCTGACATAATGTCTTGCGACGGATGAGCGTGCAGTATGGCAATCAAAGCCAATAGACGACTCTCCACTGCCGCAACGCGCGACTCCGACGAGTGAAACGATTTCGCCAAACGAATATCTGCCAGTAGCACAAATAGTCGGTCCTCCGGTATTCTGTCTCTTCCTCCCGCTTCATCCAGGCATTTGAAGAACAGCTCTGGCGTGGATCTCGTCAACATGCCTCTTGGACGAGCTTCCTCCAATCGTTGACGTTTCTGTTTCGTCTCCATCGTAGATGCTGAGTTGACCGGTACAGTCACGATATCCTTTGTCGTGAGATGAATCGACACGAGCTTGCCACTCTCTGACAACTTGGTCTGCTCTCCTTCAACTTCCATAGAGTCCACGGGGGCAAAGAATTCAAATCGTACTTCTCCTGCCTCGCTGGGCAAGTCAAAGTGTTCTGAATTGTCTGCAGTGACGCAGGCATACAGACCTAGACCTGAACCACGTGATCCCCACCCGCGTGCCAGAGCAACCAGTCGCTTGTGTGACTGGGTTTTACTGGAATGAAGGGCAGATGTGTGTTGATGACCTTCCGGTGCCTGTTGCTTGTGCAGCGCTGGCGGAATGGCAAGATGCGAGAGCGTCTTGAGAGCGAGAGTCGCGATGGTGTCATCAGCAGCACCAAGCAAGTCTACAAGTTCTTCGACTGACTGAAAGACAGACTTATTGGTCGCGTTTTGTAGCAAGCTCGACAAGAAGACCAAAATACTGCATAAAGAAGTAACCACAGGCTGTGGCGCAACGTCTTCTTTAGAACTGGCACACCTGATGGGAGCAGAGACTACCAGCGTCTCAGCGGAAGTCGATTTCTTTCGTTCGACTGGAGCTACAAGAAGAAGGTTTGGATACGTTTCAATGAAGTGCGTGATAACCTTGTCAATTGTGTTCAGCGTCGGTATCCACTCATATAGATCCACCTGAAGTACCACGAGTTAGCACAATTCGTTTGCAGCAACAATCCTTGACTGCAGCTTTATCGTAACTACTCACCTGTTCTTCAAACTGCCATTCAGGGTACTTTTCGACGATCGAAACGAGTCGTAGAATATCATCGCCATCAATATCGTTTGATGGCAAGCGAAATGAATTCAAACTCTTCAACAGAGCCGCCAACTCTACGTCGTCAATAGTCTGAGGCGTGATTCCCACAGCGGTAGCAGTGACTGGTGCCATGGTGAGATGATGCTTCTATCGCGGTCGCCAGCGAGAGATTTGGTGATTTCCTTGATATGGTGTCTGGCACGCGCGTTTGAATAGGAAAACTCGAGTCGTTCAATACGAAATTACACGAATCCAAATCAAATTGAGATGATGTCTTTCGAGAGTTGCAGTCCTACTGAGTTTTGATCGATCTCTCAATTCAATGCTACCTTCTTCGCCGCTCAACAATAGTAACGGCACTATCGAAAGAAGTTGCTTCTTTTATCGTTCAACGAAGCATACACGAGAGTTCTCTCGATTTTGAGTTCACAGCAGGATTTTTGGCAGTCAGGTTTATCCGACTTTGGCGCGAGGCTTTTCGTTGCGTACAAATCGTGTGTCAGTAGTGGTATGTTAGTACTGTGAATGACCCAACTGATAAACCCGATTTACATGTACCGGTACTTGCTACGGGTACGCATCGTAAGATACTGAATTCTACGACCCTGATCGCCAGCGAGTCCCACAAACTAAGAGCTTCTTTCCTTTTCCACAGAATCTTACCTAGAGCGAACTGCGTCGACAGCTCCAGAAGCTATGAAGGTTACAGAGGAGTGAGCCACGTCGAAGAACATGTGATCCGTTTGCCTCCTCCAGTTTGAGGTTGAACTAGATTATACCAGCAGCTCTCTTTAGTCTGCTACCTAAACCGCTGTTCCCTACAAATCTACAGCTACAAGGTGTTTTAGGATGCAGTACTGCACGTGCTCTAATTATTATCTTCGTCGCCCTTGCTTTGCTCTCTCGCCCTTCGTTCAGCAGCTTCCAAAGCCAGATCTCGAGCTGACATACCTGCAGTAGTCCCGCCCAGCCGTTGTCCAACGTGCGACTCATCTAGCTCTCGGCATCGCTGCCGAATTGGATCTTCAATCATGTTGGGATGCAATCCATGCTGCGCCATATCCTGTTTTAGCTCATGCATTACGAATTGGTACACATTTTCCAATCGTTTCTTATCCAAACCCGCAATCTCCGCACTAGTCTTACCACCCATCAAGTCTGATCTCAGTCGTGCATGTGTGTGTAGATACTCGGCTCTCATTTGACCATGATTGGTCCAAAACAGCAGATTGTGTTCACCCACCCAGTTGTGACTAAGCTCATGGATAAGCGTCGCCACTAGCTGTGGATACGGACGAAAGCCTTTCAAATCATCATTGCGCAGCTTAACGTCGATTCGCATCCCGCCGTTCGTATTATAGCCCAACAGACAGCCTCCTTGCTGTTGCTTCTTTTGCATCAATCGATCGTCAACTGGGTCCATTTCACCGAGCGTCCCCACAATTAGCTCTCGTTCTTTCATAACAGCGACTATTCCCGGGTCCGTTGCTAACTTTTCCAAAAGCTGCATGGCGGCAAAGGCATGTGGAGTTTCGCCATCGGTCGGTCGATGGCCAAAGGACTGCCATGTGCAAGCTTGAAAGCGACAAAACTTGTAATTCTTGTCCTGACTCGTAGCTGGGCCCCAGGGCTTGTTCTGCTGTTGTTGTTGAGTCCTCGTGCGCTCTTGATCGAACCCTCGGACAGTGGGATCCGATCGTTTGCCTTGAATGTCCTTAATCTGGGTAGAGGAAGTGGCAAGGACCATAATCTTGGGAGTCTTTTTTGGTACAGTGCCAAAGATGGGAGAATCGCCAGCAAGCTTCTTTCCTTTGTACAAAAGTTTCAGCTCCGATGCTTCTTGTTCAAAAGCTGTTTGGGCTTGACGCTGAAGGTCTGCCCCAGATGTGGCAGTCGAGACGTTCGACAGCGCCACAGTCTTGCCTTGGAAGGCTAGGTTCACAGCAAATAACTCGTCCATGATCTCGTATATTGAAAACTCTCACAGATTTCGATTGGTGTATTGCTTGGAGGTGTCCTTTGTCATGTGATTGTGTCAACAACAAAGAAGAACAGGTGAGGATGTTCGAAGTTGTTCGAGGAGGGCAGTTGGCACTCCAGACGTACATATTAAATAGTTCGGACAACCACACAGGGTCCCGCGTCGCGCCACGTCGCGCACATGGCTACCGTAGCTACTACGATAGCTTTATCGCGCGTACATGGTAACGCAATTTGGATCCCAACCAGGAGTTGGCTGCCGAGACGGACTCTACACACTCCGAACCGCTCTCACCACCAGGCGATACCACAACCAGGAAACGTACGCGCTCTTCGTAGACCTCGTAAAAGCCTTCGACACAGTCAACCATGAACTCATGATTGCACTGCTCAGACGATATGGCGCACCGGACGCGCTGGCAAACGCGATCGAGAGACTCTACCAAGACATGTCGGTAAAACTCACAGTGGGGAAAGCAACAGCCCACATACCGTACACCGTCGGAGTCCAACAGGGAGACAACATGGCCCCTGTCCTCTTTCTCTTTGTCATGCAAGCGCTAGCCGAAACCATGGAAAACGAATGGACCGAACACTCAACCAGACTTGAATACCGCTGCTTGCCAACGGCCGAAGGAAAGACCACCCGAGGCAGACTCCTCGCACAAAGATCCAACACAAAGGGCAGTGCATTCGAACTCTTCTACCAACTCTACGTCGACGACGGTGCACTACTCTTTGAGACAAAAAAGGATCTTGAGAAAACCGCCCAATTCATATACAAACACTTTGCGAGATTCGGACTTACCATGCACATCGGAAAAGACGGATCCAAATCAAAAACCGAAGCCATGCACTTCCCCGCGAGTCTACAGAAACCACTCTACACCGTGAACCTGGACGAGAAAACTCCTGTCCAAGATGGATACATCACCTGGACCAAGAAATTCCGTTACCTTGGCGCCTGGATCAGCGACGACCTCAGAGATGATCTCGAAGTTGAAACGAGAGTGAAGAAAGCATACTCCCAAGTCGGTGCCCTCAAAGCCTTTTTCCGATGCCCGTACGTTTCGCTCATTGCCAAGTACAGAATCTACCTCGCCATCCCAGTCAACACCGCACTATGGGGATGCGAATCTTGGAGCATGTCAGCCAACATAAGACGCATCCTCAATGTCTTCCACCACAAGTCCATCCGTGCCATTCTTGGCATCACCAAACTGCATGTCGAAATCGAACGAATCACAAACGAATCAATCCGAAAATGGTTCAATAACATCGCCCTACTCACCGACATTGCCACCAAGCGACAACTCGATTGGATCGGCCATGTTGCCCGACTACCTCAACATCGCATCCAACGTCAACTCCTCCTGTCATGGACAAACAACCCCCGAAAACCAGGCCACCCACAAATCACCCCCCGCAACACGTACGCTGACGCCATCCACCAAATCATACCTGACTGTGACCCAAAAATCGGCATCGCATCCACTTGGTTCGACCAAGCCGCGATGAAGAACCTATGGGACTCAAGAATCAAAGAATGGTGGGAGACAGCAGCACGACCACCACTCCCCCAGAACTCCCCGCCACTCCCCGACTTCAGTTCCAGACTCTGGAACTAACCGCCCCGCCAGGCCCACTCAACGGACGACAAACCCCAAACGCATCAAAAATACCGTTTTACTGTCCAGCCGAAGACCGAGCCAGCCGATCCAAAAGAAAACACCGTTTATATTACTCCCACCTGGAAAAAACGATCACTTTCCCAGGCCCCAACCAAACACAACTCTCACAATCCCACCCCTCAATGCAATGCCAATCCATCAATACCGACCACCACATCTCCCACCAACCCCCGACCTCCAGCGATGGCACCAACGCACGTCCCCATCCCACCATCTCCAGCAACATCACCCGCCACCGCCAGAGCCCCTCCTCCCCCGCCGCCTCCTACTCCCCCAACCCAAATCCAAAAATTCAACCATCACCCAAGCTCCATCCATGGATTCTCCCCCCGACCACCATACAACGGCCACGAGATGTATAACCCCGACAACATCTCCGTTGGTGCCCGATTCAGCGCCAACCTCATACTACCAGCCATCCAAAAAGCGAAAACGATCGTAAGGGACAAAACGTTTCGGCATAACGCCCGCACATGGAACATCCACCGTCACTCGATCCGCTGCACCGCCTGCAGACGCACCCCTCACCAAAACCCAACCTCAACCACTACGCCCGAAAACAACCAACGATTCAAATCATCATGGTTTGAAAAAGCCACCACCGACCCAAACCTCTCGATAATCATATGCCCACAATGCATGTTTGACTCGCCTTGGGTCGCCGCGTCCAAACACGAAGTCCACATCACCGCTCCCACGTTCTCTAACGGCTGGTCCACCACCGCCGCCCAATGGAAAGCACAAAAAGGCTTACTCACAAAAAACGCTCTCGTAAGCCACATCCTCAATCTCGAAACCCCACCGTTAGAAATCGTCACCACCGAACACCTTATCAAACAAGCCCAGAGGCCGATCCATGGCGTCAATCTCGACCCATATCGCACGGACATCGAAAGAGCTCTCGCTGATCGCCGAACGACTGAAAAACCAAAACCGAGCAACAAAAGAATACTTCGCCAACTAAACAACGAACAACACGACAAAAAGACCAAACTCTTAACGCCATCCCCCCGAAAACACCGCAACGCAAAGAAACACAACACACCAACATCTTCGAATGTCCCTTCAAAGAATTTCGCGCTCGCAGCGAGAACGATCATACACGACGCCGCCGCTGAAATTTACCACCACCACCACACACACACGGACAAACGAACACCTAGATAGTCACTAACAAACCGGGCTCATGACCATACGGTTTAGGAACAAATCAACAATTTATGAAGTCGGACCTAATATTTATTAAGTGAAAGCTGGGATCTTGACCTTTTAAGCTGGGATCGTACATGCTTTTCCTAATATTCCTGATGTGTCGGAGCAGGGGTTTACTAGGTAAAATACCTGGTAGTGAGCGGCACTTCTAATATACCCCACCTTAGATGCATGATAGTTACGCTCGGAGATGCCGTCAACAATTTTCACTTTGTATTTCATGAACTTGATGTGTGGAAACAGCATTCAGTGGCATTCCCCAGTGTCAAGTGGTGAGCATCGCTAAAGAGTTGTTCCAGCCCAGTGTGGAACAATATGTGACATTCATACAGTACAGTACCTGTAGACATTACAGTAGAATAAATGACTTGTCAAAATTTGCAACAACCTAACTTTGTACCTAGACACATTTTTTGAAAATTTAAGGACTTGGGAACATAAAGCTGACCTTTCTCTATGGCATGTTCCCCAATTGTTCAAAAGTACTCTCTCCCAAAAATGAAGGTGGTAGCTTTGTTGTTGTGGTTTGGTCACACCTCCCTACTGTACTGTTCCACTATTGACTGGAACATCTCTAAAGCGATAATGATCTAATCGTAGCGCACACACAAATGTGGCAAGGTTGTGTCGTAGTTGGCGGATGATGTCAAACGTGAGTTCATAAAGGAGAACAGGATCCATGGCAGTTTGGCCGTGCTGAGAACCGTGTTGGTTCGGATCAATCAGTTTGTGGGCGGATGCGTGATGCACCAGCCGAGAGCCCCAAAGCAGTTTCAAGATGAAGTTGTAATCTGCTTCAAACAGATGAGTACTTTGTAACTGATGGATTGCTGGAACCCCTGGGTCTTTTTCAATCTTGACATTGATAGAGTTTGACCATCGTTGGAGAGAGAATCCGCGCTGAAGTGCGATATTCAAGATTTTCACTTCAAGGTCCACAAGCATGTATGCTTGTAGCATGGCTTTGAAGTGTCTCAAATGGTGGCCTGACGGATACGTCAACGACATCTCCTTCCAGCCCTCCTTAATACCATTAACGAAATCATCATCTGTGATGTGTGTGTATTGATAGGTTGTGTCTCCTGGAGTTGCTCCGGAAGGGCAAAGGATGCCAGGAATTCTTTGAGTATAGGTCTGCATTGCCATGTAATGACGTATGTCGAACAATCATAGCTTTCTCGACTGATTCATCTTTAGTGTTTGAATCGTTGGTGTTTTCATACTTTGCAAGCAGATCTTCCAGTAGTTGGTGCAATGGTTGGTCGCTTTGGAACAAGTCTGTTTGTAGTGTTTGACTGTCGCGTTGTATCGTTGCTTCAGCTCCAGTTCCGACAGTGGGACTCTTCAGGAACGTGAGGTCATATCACTGAAACACGGTTTTCACCTAGAACGTTCGAGCTATGAGCTATCTCTTGGTGTGATCGTAGACAATTTCGGCGAAACTAACATGTGTTTAACGGCAGAATAA
>JAVCKV010403781.1:0-12762 GCA_032274145.1 Herpochondria borealis | reverse complement strand
ACTCATTTTATTGAACTAAAATTTCTTTATAAATAACTTCTTTGTCTGTATTGATCAGTAATTTAATTCTCTTCATGTTTATTAAATTAATTAAATCCAAAAATTAGAATTTTAAGTTAATTAAATTAAAAATATAAAAATTGATGATAAATATTTTATAAATATTGAAGAATCTAATACATTATCTTCTTATAAAATTATTCCTTTTTTGATTAAGAATTAATGAAATCTGTAAAATTTAGCCTTTTCTCTTTCTTTTTATTATTCTAATTACTTTAGTTAATCTAAATCATTCTATTTTACAGATGTATCAGTATTATCTTCTTATTTAATTTCCTTAACTTCTTTTTAAATTTCTTCCTAAGAGTCATGATCACTGGAAATACTTTTTTATTCTTTTTATTCAATACTCTTTTTTAATACACTTTTAATTTATTTATTATCTTCTTTAATTTCTTTTTTGTCTTATTAATCTTATTACTTTTACTCAGCTTATTAATCTTATTAATGTTATTAATCTTATTAATCTTATTACTTTTACTTAACTTATTATTTTTTATCAATTTCTTTATTCTTATTATCACTTTATTTTAATTCTACTTTAATTATTTCTTTATTATCTTCTATAAATTATACTCCTTTTTTAATGTCACTTTATTTTAAATTCTTTTAAAATTCCTAAATTTCTTCTTTAAAGTTCACTTTTTATTTCTTTTTGTTAATTTTTTCATTTTCTATCTTTTCTTATTATATATTATAATCATTATTTATTTTGAATTATAAATTATTTTCATTCTCTTTCTATTAAGATAACTCAATATCTTCTTTATTATAATCTATAAATTTCTTACCAAATCAATTACCACTCATCTTTTTATAACTATAATATTCAAATTTCTTTTACAAAATAGAATTTATATCAACATCAGAATTAGATAATTGAATTTATTTAATTTTATTCATTGGTTGCTTTATTTGTTTTTTCCATCGGCGCTTTGGGTTTGGCTGCTTTGCAAACGGCGTCGTTTTTACAAAATGACGATGCCGGTCAACGCAGCATTGCGGTTTGGAAAGCTCAGGAATTGACCGATCGAATACTCAGTACACGCAGTTTTGCTAACGGTACCGACATGTTTGATGCCTATGTGGCGGCGATAGGCGCGCCGATTGCTAATATCGGTGTTTATGGTGATGGTGGTAACGTCACGCCTTTTTGTCAGGCGGGTGCGCCCGGCACTGATTGCAATGCAGAGGTCTGTGATGCCAATGAGTTAGTTAATCACGATCTTTTTAATGTGTTTTGTGACCCGCAAGGTGGCGTAATCGCCAACCCTGCAGCGGGTATCACGGGCTTAATAGAGCCAGATGTTGTGTTGCGCCAAAATGGTGGAGCTTACGAACTCTATCTTGAGTGGGTGTCGCGTAATGCCTCTTCTAGAATTATAGATGACGATGGTGATGGTCAAGAGGACGGTGTGCAGTTATTGACAAGTAACCTGTGTGGCAACCCGATTGCTCTCGACCGCCGAGTGAATGCTATCTGCGTAGGTTTTCAATAATGTTTAATATGCATTTCAATGAGCGGGGAGCCCCTATGCGGTTAGATCAACGTGGTTTTACGATGGTTGAATTATTGATCGGTATAGCACTCAGCCTGTTTATCTCTACCATGGCCATTACGTATTTTGTGTCGTCCAGCCGCACATTTAATTTGAATGCAAGTGAGGCCTTCATCAATGAAAATCAACGGTTTTCTACCGCTATATTAGCTCAAGGTATTCGTCGCGCTGGCGCAAATTCCAGTCCTTTATTTAACAACTCTAGGCTGAACTTCTTTTATACCGCTACTCAGTGTGATGATGGCACGGGTAGTCTTCTCCCTTGTACTGGCTTAGGTGGCGGGCCGAACCTTTCAGACAGCTTAGCAGTTCGCTATGTTCTGAGTAATACCGAGTCTTGTAATGGCACCCAAGTAGACGATTTTCTGGTTCCATCGAATGAAGACAATGTGGTGGATATATATCGGGTCGTTATTGACCCCGTTGACGGTTCCCCTAATCTGAGCTGTCAAACATTTTTGCTGAATGAACGCACAAATACTTGGGTAGCACAGGGTAATAATTTACCGTTAGTAGGCGGTGTTGACATGATGAAGGTGAGCTTTGCCGTAGACACCGACGATGACCTTATTGTGGATCGTTATGCAACTATTGATGAAGTGAATTTTGGCGGGTGGTGGTCAAACATCCGTGCGGTGCGCTTAGGTCTTTTAGTGAATGCGGGGCAAGCTGATGTGCAGACCAGTAACGCTGAAGATAGGCGCACAGAGTTGGTGGCACGAACCTATTCAGTGTTGGGTGTTGCTAGTCAACCCTTTAACGACAGACTAACGCGTAAGGTTTTTACGACAACGATTCATCTTCCAAATGCGGTTGATCAGCTTTGATAGAGACAGATTTAAAATGAAAAAGAATACAGTAAAAAAAGCTCCACGGTTGAATCATCATCAGGACGGCGCTGCATTGCTCGTTTCCATGATGGTTTTGCTGGGCTTGACACTTTTGGGTTTGAATATGTCGCAGAATAGCCGATTAGAAACGGTTATGGCGCGTAATAGCCAGCTGCAATTAGAAGCTTGGAATCAAAGTTACTCACAAATATCGCAATTATTAAACACGATTAATGCTCGCTCGGTCGCTCAAGGCATTCCAGATTACATTGCTTCTTTGGTAATGGGGGGCGACTCTGTGTGTGTGAGTTCGGGGCAAAATTGTGAATATGCGGGGGATCTAGACGCGACAGGCGCGGTTAAAAAAGATTTTAGAATATTATTAGAAGACATTAGTTGTTTAGACGCAACGGGCGGCAGTAGTGTTGGTTTAATTGGTTTGAATGAGTTACGTCTTGAATCTGGCACTCAGATTTACAGTGAAGACGGGGTTAATACTACTGGTATTGGTTCAGCACAGAGGCAGCGATTTCAAATAAAATTTACGTATAGCCAGCGCGGCAGTTGTACGCCAGAAACAGAAATCCGCGATACGGCAGAAATCCCTTAGCACGAGTCTATTTAGAAATAAGCCAGTAGTAATGCAAATTAAGGAAAAAATTAGGAGTCATCAAATGAAAACTATTTTAACGAGTAAAAAAAGAGCGCAACCTATTCGCTTACTTATCTCCATGCTGATTTTTACAGTCGCGGGACTCACTCAAGCGCAGCAAGTTAATCCAAATAACGTCGGTATCGATGGCGAGCCAACGATGACGTTAACGCTTCTTGGCTACATACCCAAATTGCCGGCGTTCAATATCAAAGTGGCGCTAGTTAGCCCGGCAAATTGTACGAAAGATTGTCAACGGTCGGAGTGGGTGTTGACTGAGGGTACTAAATTGCTAAATTCGAGCAATAAAAAGGTAGCGTTGAAAACATTGTCGCCAAACAAAGAGTATTTGGTCGATTGGGTGCGCTCTGACGCCGTGCAACCAAAAATCATCGATACGTTGAAACTGGCTAAACAGTAATATCTGACACGAGTTTATTAATCATGAAAACATTCAATAGAATTTTAGAATTAGGCGATGCATCTCTGTCTTGGTATATAAAGCTGTCGTTTCATATAGCTTTATTATTGTCGCTTACTCTATTTACTAGTACCCAGAGCTTTGCTGACGATACGCAAATATACATAGGGTTGGACCCTACCCAGTGTTCAGACGAGGAAAAGTATCGCTTTATTTTTATTGTCGATAACTCTGGTTCGATGAGTAGTACCGAATTCACACAAGCCAAAGGGACCGTCGATGCGGCAATTCAAACCGTACTTGCCAGCGATCTAAATGACGTGCAAGTGTCGGTCATGCAGTACGGTACCAATCATGACTCCCCGAACAATCACGCCTACGACGTAACGGTTCCCTTCACTAGCAATGCCACTGTGGCAACCAACTGGTCAAGACACTATGGTCGAAGTTCACCGAATCCACGGTTTTTTCAAGATCACCTTCCCGGCTCATTAGCTGAAGCTCGGCTCGATAATATATATGGGCCCGGTGGTGAGCTGGATGTGACTGATGGTACAAATTTACAAGTCGTATTTTTTACCGATGCTTGGCGCACGTTTGGCCCTACTTATTGTTGCTCGGTCTTGACAGCCGATTCAAATGACACCTTTCGAAAAAATGCGTTGCTTGGTTTTGGTGAATACAACGTTATGAAGAACGGCAGTCTCATTAAGAATAGTAGTGGTGAGGGGCTTAAGGCGCAATTTACGGTATTGAATACAAACACCAGAGCCAGCGCCCGAAATGCCGCGGCCGCGGTTGCTTCTGTAGGGGGCGAATACGTTGGTGGTGTAGAGGCCAATACCGGTGATCCAGATGGCAGTCAGGCCACGCCACGGCGCTTTATTTCGACCAGTTTCAGTGATCCTAATTTGGCCGCTAAGCTGGTCAGTTTGGTTATTGAAGTGATTGAAGAAATTAAGTCCAGTGCGTTTACCCAGTCAGCACCGGCGGTGACGGTAAATGCGTTTAATCAACTGATTAATAGGGAGCAGCTGTATTATTCTTTGTTTGACCCAGAGCTGGGTCCAAAGTGGGACGGTAATATTAAAGGGTATAAGATTACCGCAGGCAGTGATATTTTGAGCTCCGATGGTAGCAATGCAATTGACCCAGACACGGGTTCTCTGAGTGCTGAAGCGAAATCATTTTGGAGTGAAGGTGGCTATGAAGAATGCGGCGACGGCTCTGATGCGTCGGTTGGTTTAACCGGCTGCACCCTTGATTCTGACGGTTCAGAAGCATCCGTTGGGGCTTTTCGTGATCGACTTACGAAGGCTCGCACCATATATACTCAGAAAAGCGTTACCGATACCAGCTTGCATGTCGATGGCGAGCCTGATGATACGACCGACCAAGGCACTGGCCGGTATTCAGAAACTAATGGCAATGGTGTTTTACAGCTTACCGCGTCGTCGCTTATCGATAAAAGGCTCCTAAATGTCGAGTCGTCTGTAGATACGTTTGATCGGATAGAGGCTGATGTGTCTTTTGATGTGATCCAGGGAACTGCTTTTTCCTATATTCCCCCTTCAGAAAGCTTGACGTATAACGATTCGGGTATCTTTGGCAACCAATGGAATCAAGTAGCACAGAGCCCATCGTTTAGTGAGTACACTGACGATCTAACTGAACCGTTTAGTTTTAATTTTAGCTATGGTGTTCCTGGCGCCGTAATAGACCCTAGCTCACTTGATGAGGGTCGACTTGTTATCGGTTTACGCAGCTCGAATGAAGCAGGTTTTACTAATTTTAAACGTGCAACCATCGCGTTGCAGTTCCAGCCAAACGGAACTTTGAGACTTCGATACAGAAGGACAAACAATCAAGATCGATTTAAGAATATCGGCAGTTATTCTAATTTTGATGACTTTGCCATTAAAGTGGTTCCGCCCACCGGTGGCGGCGCTAACTATTCGTTTGAAATTTCGCAAAATGGAACGGTTGTTGATACTGTGACGGATGCTCAAACTTGGGGCAACGCTCCAATTCCGGAAGGCGATGCTTTCTCGGCTATCGCGGTAGGTCGAGCTAATAATATTTTGGGCAGTAATGAATTGACCGGTTTCTTTAATCTTACGTTCGTGCAAGAGCGCGACGTTGACGTGACAATTGCTGGGCAATTAACGCGTACCGCTGTTCTTGGTTGGATGCTCGGTGACGATGTGTTTAACGAGAGGGGCGACGACGGCGATACTGAAGGCAATCGTTTTGTTGCAGACAGCCTGCACAGTCGACCAAGAGTTGTCACCTATGGTGGCACTGCAAGCAACCCTAATGATGTACTGTTCCATACCACCAATTTGGGTATGCTGCATGCGATTGACCCCGCTGATGGTAAAGAGCTATGGAGCTATATACCGGCAGAAATGCTTGGTAACGCGTCGAAATACATTCGTGATGATGAAACCGTTGATGAACATATCTATGGCTTAGACGGCCAGTTATCAACATGGATAATCAGGCCGCCTCGAAAAGCGGGTTCGAGCGTTATTGAAGACCCGTTGCGCGTATTTCTTTATATGGGGCAGCGTCGAGGCGGTAAGTCAATCTATGCGTTCAATGCAACTAATGCGTTAGGAAACACCTCAGCTGACCCGGAAGTTAATGATTGTGGTGTTATCGGTGACGGTAAAGATGCTGATCCTATTTGTTTATTATTCCCACCCATTATTGGTGGCAGTGATTTGAACTCAACGCCGGGCTTTGGCATGTTGGGCCAAACGTGGGGTAGGCCGCAACGGGTGAGAATTAACACAGACGACGCATTGTTTTGCAAAGGTGAGAGTAATACACCGTGTAAACGAGACTTACTGTTAGTTTCTGGTGGCTATGATGTGAAATATGATGGAGTCGGCAGCGGTTGTGGCGGTAGTGCTATCGCTGGCGCTCGTGCGACCGTTGAGGAACTTGCCGGTTGTGTTGTCGGCGCTCACCTATATATGGTTGATCCGTTTACAGGTGAATTAGTATGGTCAATGGGCAGTTTTGACCCTGGCGTTAGTCCTAAACCTGGTAAGTCGGATGATATCTTTGTGGACTGTCCGAACCCAAATTCAGTTTCTGACACATCAGGTATCAGCGACTCTGAATTTGCCACTACGGGCGACCGACGTAACGGTCTCTGTAATGATAAAATGGAGCACAGTTTCGTTTCCACGCCGGTCACGTTAGACCTAGATAGTGACGGGGCGATTGATACGATTTTCACAAACGACATTTCGGGTAAAGTCTGGCGTATTGACTTCCGTCAGGACAGTACAGACCCTGAACAGAGCGCTGTTCGTTTACTTGAAAAGTCCACCGGTGGAATAATCGCCGATTTATCTCGAGATGGTAATAGTAGTATCAATCGATATTTTTATAATTCTATCGATGCATCAATACTGTTCGGGTCTGAACTGGCCGGCAGTGACGACACTACGTTGTCTCGAATTAATTTGGTTGTAGGTTCAGGGAATCGCGCTAACCCAAGAAGTCCTGTAGACACCAACGAAGGCAATCAGTTTTTTACTGTATTTGATACCAATGTAACAGTGGCTCCGGATAACTATAGCTATGTGTCGGAGAATTTATCTGGTGCATCGGTGCCAACCTTAAGGCAAATAGATTTACAAGATCTGCCGTCTTTCACTAATGCAGATGCTAACAACAACCTTTTAGCAACAGAACAGTATGGTGCTCAGTTTGAATTGGATAATCAAACCGATGAAAAAATCTTGGCGCCGACATTGACCTTTAATGGTTTTGCGATTGGGGTAAGTTATAGCCCGGGCCTAGACTCAGGCACACAGTGTACGCTTGGCGGATCTCAGTTATATATTATTGATCTTCGAACCGGTGAGAGGAGAACTGTTCAGTTAAAACAGCAAGGTATCGTAGCCGAAGCCGTATTGCTTAATCTTATTGACGATCAGGGTACGGCTGACGTGGGTGATGATACGATTGAGAAAACAATTTGTGTGGGCACCGAGTGTTTTAAAGACGAAGGTGGTAATGGCGGTTTAGGCGTCGATGATGATGGTGCTGAGCTTGGTAAGGCAATAAAATCCGGATGGTGGGAAGTGTCATCAGAAGCGGAAACTTCACCGCATAGCCCTAGCCCGTAACGATAATATTGTTTTAGGAGCTACAGATTTAACCGAGCTTTATCTTTGTGAGGCTCAAAAGTGGATGTATCAAGACGTAGTGCAGTATCGCGGTTTCTGCGATTCAAACAGCGCAACAACAGTCAGTCACTTTTGAGCCAAGTTCTTTGCTTACCGGCTTGTGTGTTAAGCGGCCTGCGTTTTTCTTGCAAATATAGAGTGGTTATAGATGGCGCTGGTAAATGCCTTGGCTAGGTCATGTAGTGTCTTTGACAAAGACGATGTCTATAAGGTTCTTTATAGACATCCTGTCTAAGTCTAGTTAAAAGTTTGGGAAGCAATAGTGCTGGCTTTTGTATCGGTCTGCGTATTACGTTTGATTGGGTTTGATTGGGTTTGATTGGGTTTGCGTACGTTTTTTTGCGATTATTTCGAGCCTCGAAAAAACAATACGCCTGCGCCAAAACGGTCTTTAAAGCCAGGCCATGGTTTCGTAAGAGAACCATTCGTTAATTTTTTTTGTGTAATATCCGCCGTGCTTGGTAGCATTTGGCACGACGCGCCGTTGCCTTTTACGTGGCAGTTTAGAAAAGCCAGAATCATGTGCTGGTTGATGTGGTTAAGGCTTTGCGTATTCCATGCTGGCTCGTGGTAGTGGCCTAAGGAAAGCGCGTCCTTGTACGCCACAGATGGGGCTGGGTGCGGGGCGATGTTGTGCCGCGCGTTTTGATAAACCAACAGGTATTTATTGTTTGCGCCGGTTTGCTCATAGAGCATTTTTACACCTTTGTCGTATCCGGAAACATCGTCTTGATCGCCGGCAATAAATAGACTGGGCACTGAAATGTTCTCCATCCCTGTGAAAACATTGTTCGCACCACCCCATGGGGCAATAGCCACCATCGATTTCCAGCGCGAATCGGTGCTGGATTTACCCGCATTACAATTATTAAGCTTTTCTACTAAATCTGCTTGTCGCTCGGACTCAAAGCCAAAGGCCTTTGCTGTGCTATCTGAAAAACGATGACAGGCGCCAACGGTATTGAGCGCGCCATAGCCGCCCATTGAATAGCCAATAACGCTAGCGTTTTTTGCGTTTGCACCGAATTCTCTTGCATGCGCATCAATGTATTCCAAGGCGGCTTGTTGATCGCGTGAACGATGCAAAAGGGTGCTGTGAAACCCTGCACCACTATTTTTTTCGAAGTCGATGTCTTTGTTCGTGGAGTCAGTATGATCCAGGCTTGCGACGACATAGCCATGGCTTGCCAAGTGCTCGCCTAAGTAAAACATCATGCTCCGATAACCGGTATAGCCATGAGACAATATAATCAGCGGAAACGAACCAGAGTAAGAGATGGCCGGTGCGTTTCTAAGCGCTTTGCCTTGCACCGTAAACGGCCTCTTTGAACGTGTTACATCGGAATACGTGGCGAGGTCACCTTTCCTTTGTTCGGTTGGATACCAGACTTCCAGTGTAAGGCGTCGGCCTTTAGGAACTTGCAAAAGGTTTGGGCCGTCAATTTCAATAGTTTGAACGCCTACCTGTAGCTCGCCCATGTTCGCTAATTCGGGCATAACGAGACTAACATCAGAATACAGTTGTTCAGCCATAATGGAAGGTTGCTTAGTTTTATTAGTTTGCGTTGCTGCTGCTGTGAAGGAAAATAGGGCTAGCGTTGAAATTGTAAGCAGAATAAATGAAGAGGGTGAACACGGTGATTGTCTCATTTTGCCAGTCGGTTAAGAATCATAGTGGCTCAAGTCTACTCAGCACCGCCGAAGTTTCAATGTGAAAGGCGGACATGTTTGGTGTTTTAATCATCTTTGATGAGATTGTTGCACAACTATTTTTCTTGCCGAGATCTCAGCATGATTTATGCGCGAAAGAAAACCAGTTCAGAACCATTCCAATTGATGCGAATAACGATCTTAGCCTAGGTGCAACGTAGTAGAGCCGCGAATGGAGTAGCTTTAAGCTTATTGGCCGCTTATCTGTCCTTTGAGTATTTTCGACCAAGAGTAGGATGATTTTGGATGTGATTACTGGGCGGTCCAGTTATGCTTACATTTTTACCATTTTAAATACGCTAGTATGAAAGTTACATTCGCAGTAGGCGCATTCGCGGTTGGTTTATCGGCGAGTGTTTGTGTGCCTTTTAGTGCAGCAGCCGATCAGCTTGAGACGGTAGTTGTATCAGCAACACGGCTGGAGCAGCCGATCAGTCTTGCACCGAGTAATATTTCAGTCGTTGGGGCAGAGCAAATATCAATTACTCAAGCTGAACATATACAGCAACAGCTCAGTCAAGTGCCGGGTGTTAGCCTGCAGCGCGGTGACGGGCAAGAATCATTGCCCGGTATTCGCAGCGCGGTTTTAACCGGTGCAGGCGCTTGTGGTAGCGTGCTCATTATGGAAGAAGAGATACCCGTGCGTGGGCCAGCCTTTTGTAATGTAAATGAGTTGTTTGATACGCATTTTGAGCAAGCAGGCCAAATCGAAATAACTCGCGGGCCGGGAACCGCCTTTTATGGCTCCAATAGTCTGAATGGCAGTATTAACGTTAGCCTTCCGTTAATTACACCATCTTTTGTTTCCTTAGAATTAGGCGGTGAACACTATCGTCGTGCCAAGGGTGCCGTTTCGTACGATGATGGCGCAGCGCAAGGTACGGTGTATATTACGACCACTGATACCGATTCCTTCCGAGAAGATTCTGGTTATTCGCAACATAAGGCAAGTTGGAGACACCGCCAGAGTATCGGTGGCTGGACGATGAATGCCGGTCTAACGGCGACCAAACTTGATCAAGAAACGGCTGGCTTTATTACTGGGTTAAATAGTTATCAAGACAGGGGGTTAGCCTCGCTTAACCCTAACCCTGAGGCATTCCGTAAAACCACTTCTTTGCGCACATGGGCTCGTTTTGTGACAGACACCGCCTCAGGTAATCAGCTGCAAATAACGCCCTATGTGCGTACGACCGACATGGATTTTCGATTGCATTTTCTGCCCGGCGGCCCACTTGAGCAAAATCAACAATCAGGGTTTGGCGTACAGAGTTCATTGCGCGGGCAACTGAAGGATACTATCAATTGGGCGGTCGGCTTTGATGCTGATTTTTCTGACGGAGAATTGCGCCAAACGCAAGACCAAGTAACCCAAGGCTCGGCATTTTTGCGGGCGACCATACCCACTGGTGTGCAGTATGATTATCAGGTGGATGCTCAACAGTTAGGTGCATTCGCTCACGTTGATTGGCAAGTCGATAGCGCACTCAGTATGTTAGCGGGTTTGCGACTCGAGCGGCTCGACTACGATTATGACAATCGTGCTCTTACTGGTCGTACGCGAGATGACGGTTCGGTATGCGGGTTTGGCGGGTGTCGCTACAGTCGGCCAGCCGACCGCGAAGACTCCTTTACTGAGCTGTCACCGAAATTTGAGTTACGCTATCAAATCAACGAGTCTCTGCGTTTGCACGCTTCGGCGGCGTCTTCGTTTAGAGCTCCTCAGGCGGCCGAAATTTATCGGCTGCAACGTGCGCAGCAAGCGGCTGACTTAGATAGTGTAAGGGCTGATAACATTGAGCTGGGTTTAAGGTATGAAAATACCTCACTCAAGTTCTCCGCAACGATATACCGACTTGAGCAAAAAAACGTAATCATTCGTGACAGTGATTTTTTTAACGTTGATGGAAATCAAGTGGATAGCTATGGGCTTGAAGTATCATTAACACAGGCTATTTCAGATCAATGGTCTTGGCGTTTTGCCGGTGCTTGGTCTGACCATAAATACGCATCTGAACAGTTTTCAGGTGGCATTAACATTAACGGCAATGACGTCGATACAGCGCCCAGTCCACAATTAAACTTGGGCCTGAAATGGCAAGCCAATCCGGCATTTTCGACGGAGCTGGAGTTGCAGCATATCGGTGAGTATTTTTTAGATCCTGAAAATTTGCGCGAATACCCAGGTCACGAAGTACTAAGCCTGCGGGCTGCGTACCAACTAGGTCCGCGACTGAAAGCGACTGCTCGGGTGATCAACATCACGGACAAACGTTACGCCGAACGCGCAGACTTCACCACGTTTACTGACGAACGCTATTTTCCAGGCGCGCCAAGAACCGCATTTCTAGGTCTTCACTATGAGTTTGGGCAATAAGCAGAACATAACAGTCGTGAGATTGTCGATCTTGTCGTACCCGGTATTCTCGATTAAATTCAAGACTCAGAGCGGCTTTTAAACCACTGTTTGGTTTTTTCGGCGGGCGCAAGTATTACGGCGTTTCCAAGTAATACTAATGAGAAACCGAGCACTGTGTTAATAGACCACACAAAACCTTCGAACAGGCTACTGAGAATGACCGCGACGACGGGAAATAGTACGATGGCGTAACTGGCTTTTTCTGGCCCCATGTCATTCAACAATACATAGTAAGTCGCGAAGGCGATTACTGTGCCGAACACCGACAAATAGAGCAGAGACGCAGTGTAAGCCGGTTGCCAAGAAGCTGAGAAATTGGCCCCCGTTGCGATTACTATTATGGCTAAGATCCCTGTTCCGTAGAGCATGCCCCACGCGTTAACGGCTAATACATTCATATTAGCTCGTGAGTTCCTAACACTTACCATATTGCCCAAGGACGCCACTAATGCAGCGCCCAAGCCAAAGCCGAGACCATAAATAGCGCCAGCGTCATCAAATTTCAAATCATCCCAAAACAATACGACCAAACCAAACAGCCCGAGTACTGCGCCCGCATATACCTTAGGCGCAATGGCGTCGCCGAAGAACACCTTAGTATTAATAATGTTCATCAACAGCATGGTCGAAAATACAATGCACGTCATTGCTGATGTTAAATAGGCTTGCGACTGGTAAATTAGGACGTAATTCAAACTGAAATTGAATAAGGCCAGCAAAAATATGTACGAGTGGCTCTTGAGCGAGAAGCGCATGTCAACTTTGAAGCTAAGGCAGTATAGCCACATGAGCGCTGCGGCGATCGCAAAACGATAAAAAACCGAGGTAAACACTGACGTTTCGCCCAGTTGGTACTCGATCGCCAACCATGTTGAACCCCAAATCAATACAGTGCTGAGATAC
>JAVCKV010403671.1:0-12763 GCA_032274145.1 Herpochondria borealis | reverse complement strand
CGGGATTATTTTATAAATAGATTCTTTACAAACCATCTCTTTTCCTATTTTATTAAAGTTTAAGGAGAGCAGTCGCCAATATCAGCGCAATCACCACAATCAGTGCAGTTGTCACATCCTTCTTCTAATGCGCCATTTTTGCATTTTTTACACTTTCCGTTCTTTTTATCTTTTTTTAATTCAATATTTGCTAATTTACAATCTTCAAATCTTTTAGATATTAAATTTTTCCAAGAGAATATTGAATTATTTTCTATAATTTTTATTACTGCACCACTACAACCTGTATCTCCGTGAAGAACACTGTGAGCGCAACGATAACCTTTTTTGGGGGATATGAATTTTTGATATAGTTTAATTCCGAAAACACAAATATTTTTAATCATTATTTTTCCTCATTTTAAAGTGTTTATATTATAACTTAATTAAGAAAAATTATCAACTTGATTTATTTCCTTAAATGTTATAGAATGACGTTTTGTATAATTGGCGAAAGGAGTTATTATGAACTATCAAAATTTATTAGAATTAATAATCTTAAATAAAGAAACCGTGTTTTACATACTCGGAATTATTATTCTTTTATATCACGTTTCTTTTTTATATAAATTGGAAAAATTTAGGAAAAAAGAATGGATTGCATATGCACAATCTCAAAATTCTAGTTTATATAAAAGAAGTTGGATGGCTATGAATACAAAGACAGGTCTGTTAGAAGGAGGAATGACTCCTCATCCTTATAGCTATGCTTTAAAGCATAACCTCGTGCCTCAAAAAATATTAAATGGATATTCATTTGATGGAAGGCGAAAATGTAGTTATTTTTAAAATATTATTTAATTAAACCTTATTTTTTTCAAAATATAAAATTTAATTTATTATACTAAAAAGAGCTTATATGCTCTTTTTTTTTGTTTAAAATGTATTATTAGTTTTTCTAATCCGAAACAATAGAATATTTCATTTTTCTTTTTTAAAAAAGGTGTTTATAATGCCTGAATGTGACAAACGCCTTGTTCTAGGCATTCTAAACATCAAAAAACTCAGAATTAATTATGTAAATATGAAAATTCAAATATCCAATATTTAACTTATAGGAGGAAAAAATCATGGATTATTGGAAAATTTGTGCGGAAATCGTTGGGTTAGTCTCAAGTGGACTTTTTTTATACTCTTCTGCTTCTAGCGATGACAAAAAATTAAACTTTTACTACATCTTAGGATGTATTGCTTTATCATCTCATTTATTTATGTTAGGTGCTATTGCTGGTGGGGCAAGCGTGATGCTTTCAGCCATTAGAAATATGTTAACTAAAAATGATAAATCAGGTTATATAAAAACAAGTTTTATGCTTATATTTTTAGGTATTTTTACTTATTATTGTTTCAATCACACTTACTGGTATGAAGTGCTTGTTCCTTTGGCAAGCCTAGTAATGTCTGTTGGTTTTATTTATCTTAAAAAGAATGGATTATCAATTTGTATTCTTCTTTCTTGTTTGATTTGGATGGTATACGGTGTTTCTATAGAATCTTATTCTATTATGTTCTTAGAAACTACAACAATATTTAGTGTTCTATATAGAATTTTTAAACAAAATGATTTAGGTCGTTTTGTAAAAAGAAATAGAGTCAAAACTTAAAAAAAGCAGCCGTATGGCTGCTTTTTTTATTGACTTTTAAGCGTTTTTTTTATATTATACTTTTCTTAAACTAGAGGAGTCCTTACAATGATAAAAAAAATACTGCCATTTTTAATCCTGTTTATTTCAGGTTGTTCAACACTTTCCAGTGATGATTATATGATTGTAGAGGGCGAAAAAATACCGTTTAGTGAAATTGCAAAAGATGTTCCATACAATCACGATCCTTATTTATTTAATATTCAATCAATCGCTAAAATTAAAAATCATAAAGAAATCTGCACAAACCTAAATCCTGAAGAAATTAATGTTCTTTTTGAAATTGATTCAAAACTAAGAGATACTTTTGAAGATCAATATCATATTTCGCAACACGAAGAAAGACGTTTATTAATTGACGAATTAATTAATGGTTTATCTCGACACTATAAAAAAACATTTAATGAAACTGAATGCATTGGAGTTAAAAAAGATCTTAATGAATATCTAAAATATAATCAATTAGAAGATTCTAACTCTGATGAAGTTAGCGAAGAACCTTTTATTTAACAATACTTTTAAAAAATAATGTATTTTAAAGCACTATATATTCATAGTGCTTTTTTATTGCTCTTTTACAAAAATAAAGTATTATAATAATACAAGCAAATATATAAAATATCAGGAGTATTATTGTATGGAATCTAGAGTTTTAAAGTCGTTATTAAGAATTACAGTTGGTTTATTTATTTTTTTCTTCTTAATTTATTTGTTCATTGCTAGACCAGTTCCTGTTATAGAAGACCTTAATAAATATGAAAATAATGTGAGTGCTAAAAATCTCGAAAAACATGTTTATGCGATGAGTGAAACTTTTGCTCCAAGAGATCTAGACCATCAGGAAAATTTAACAAAAGTCGGTCTTTATATTGAAAATGAATTTTTAAAATCAACGCAAAATGTTTCTATTCAAAAATTCGAATATAGTAATGATGTTTATTTTAATGTTATTGCAAAATATGGAAATCTTGAATCGGATGATATTGTTATTGTTGGCGCACACTACGATGGTTATTCAGATTTACCTGGTGCTGATGATAATGCAAGTGGTGTCGCTGGTATTTTAGAGTTATCAAGATTGATGCCATCTCTTGATTTAACAAATAAACAAATACACCTCGTAGCTTATACATTAGAAGAACCGCCTTCATTTGGCACAAGATTTATGGGATCTGCTGTCCACGCAGAATCTGTTAAGACTGAAGATATAAAATTAATGATTTCTTTAGAAATGATAGGATTTTTCTCAGATGAACCTGACTCTCAAAGTTATCCAATAAAAGGAATGAATTTAATATATCCAACTACTGGTAATTTTATATCTATTGTTGATGAAATTAAAAATAATAATGCTGTCACATTAAAAAGAACAATAAATAAATACACAGATCTTCCTGCGTATTCAATAAATGCACCAAAGCAACTTCAAGGAATCTCCTTTTCAGATCATAGAAATTATTGGGGTATTGATGTTCCTGCTGTAATGATTACTAATACTGCTTATTATAGAAATTATAATTATCATACAAAAGATGACACTTATGAAAAATTAGATTATGAGAGAATGAAAAAAACCGTATTCGGAGTGTTTGTATATTTAAAAGAATATTAATATATTTAAAATATAAAAAAAGCACCTTTAAGTGCTTTTTTTGTTTTCTTTATTTAAGAAATTTTATTTCTTTTTTTATTATCTGTTTTCTTTTCTTGCTCTGATTCTAAAACAGCTTTATCCATTTCAGCTTTGTCTATGCCCATGTCTGATAAAAAATCATCTAATGACTGAGCTGGTTCTAATTCGGGTTCTTGTTTTGGATTTTCTCTTTTAAATTTAATCAGAGAAGCGAAGTCATAATCTCGTTCAGCATAGCCATTAATTTCTAAAACATCATTAATAGCATCTTTTAAATCATCATATAGATAAGCATTAGATTTATCATCTCTCATGATTTTTGCTGAACCACTTTCAGAAAGCATGTTATCTATGATATGTTTTGTTTTATGTAATGGTAATGTTCCATCTTCCATTGTATTACTAAATAATACTTCTTTAGCACCATTTATTATTTGATCTCTCATTTGAGTGAATTTGTCACTTAAGTCATAACCAATCTGTCTTAGCTCTAGAGGGTCAATTGCTCTGTCATCCAAACTTTTAATAACATTTTCAACCATACAATTATCCATTAAAAACCAATCTGCGTGTGGATTGTTCTTTACTTTTTTTCTATAGGTTTTAATTGTATTTTCCATTTCTAAGGCTGCGCCAATAATATCGTTATTCAAAACAGATTTTCCCGATTTAACATCTTCTATCATCATTCCAATATTTGGAGTAATAGATTGATTGCCTATAAGAGATCTAGTTTTAATTAATTCTGCTATATCTTCTGGAGTGGCTGTATCTAAAAATGAAGGCTGATCTAAAACTAATGTCATAGGATTAGAATCATCACTTCTTTTATCAAAATAAACTCTAATTATTGAATTCCCATTATATGTTGTTCCATCTATATCTATATGATCAGGATTGTTTTTTAATGCTTCTACCAAACCTTCTTTTGATTCCTTCATTGCATCTCTTAGTGTTTTTTGTTCTTTATTTGACATTGTAATAACTCCTTTTTAGTCATACTTTTATTTTACCATTTATTTGTATTTTTTCAAAATATAAAACTTATTATAAAAATTGATTTTATAATGAATGGTGATATTCTTATTATAATAATAAAAAATTAGGAAACACAATGAAAAAAACACTTATAATTACCTCTATTTTTACTTGTATATACGGACAAATAGCTCTAAGTAATACTTACAATTCAATAATATCAAATGAACACAACAAATATGAAGTTGTTGAAAAAGTAGTAAATTATAGTCATTCTTGTCAAGATATATTAAATTCTAATCAATCTGTGGGCGATGGTTTTTATGATATTTATCTAGATAATGAGACCACATTTGAAGTTTATTGTGATATGACAACTGATGGTGGTGGCTGGACAAGACTTGATAATTCTTCGATTTTAAATGATATATTTTCAGCTACAGGAAATCATTTTTCTGGAGAAACCACTTGGGTTGATGATAAATTAATATATGGTGATGTCACTGCCGCTTCTGGTCATGATCGAAGTGTCACTTTAAATATCCCGTTTACTTATCAAGAGTTTTATCTAAAAGATTATAAAGCAAAAAGTTATGTGGGGCAAATTGAAAATTCTGACGACATAACTAATACAAATTGGAACACTGAAATTGTTTGTACTGGATGGGGTGATATTGCTTTTGGGTCAAGAGATTTAAATAAGCCAACAATGTCCTACTCTCAGCAAGGAGAAAATTCTCAGATTGTTGGGGAAATACCTTTTCCGAATGAAAACATATATAATTTAGGTATTACTAGTGATAAATTCACAATAAGAAGTGTCGAAGGTGGAGGGGAGCGTGAGGCTTTATATGTCTGGTATTCAGGTTACGTTTATTTAAGATAATCATTTAAATTTAATATAAATACAACTCCCCCTTCGAAGAGTTGTATTTAATTAAATTACTTATTTATTTTCGAACTCTTTTTTTAATGATAAATATAATTCTTTCCTTTCTTTTTCTTTCATTTCCTTTTCATATAATTTTCTTTCTTCATCACGTTTAATTTTTAATAGTCTTTCTTCTTCTTTTTTTTGTTCTCTCATTTTTTTTATCTTTTCTCGTTCTAGAGAAACTTTATCCATTATATTAAAATATATATCATTCAAATATTTTTCATATTCTTCTTGTTCTGGATTAAATATGTATTCTGTTGGATCTACACCGTTTATCAATAGTGTCACTTCTCTTTCTGGTTCATCTCGATCCAGTAATTCATTATCTAATTCAATATCTATTAAAGTTGATATAACATCTTCTTTTGTTTCATAATAATTAATTTCGTGGAAGCTATCATAGCTAATTCCCATGTTATAATCATTATTATTATTTGAATAAGAAACTACTGTAAAAATTAATGGTATTTGGTCGTTTTTCATTATATTTTCCTTTTTTTAAATGGTTGTTTTATTTTTTAATACGAAAAAAAGCACATGACGTTAATCATATGCTTTAATTTAATTTGAATTGTTTTTTTTGATACAACTATAGAGATAACATTCATAATTGAATGAAAAGTGATTTTTAATTGTTTAATTATTTTGTATGTAATCTATAACATTTTACTCTCTCTATTCGTTATTTTTATTTTAAATCAAGCTACATTATAGTATTTTTCTGTATTTAAGTCAAGTATTAATTTAAATCCTATGTATATTAAAAAATAGTTTAAAATTGGCTATAGAAAAGAATTAGTTAAATTAGTAATTTTGTATTTTGGAAAATAAACTTTAAAATAGTATTAAAGTAGTTGACCAAGACTAATTTCTTTGATATTATATACGAAATTAACTACTAAACACTAAAAGAGGAAACGAAAATGAAAATTTTAAATACAATTACAATTCTCCAACAACGTCACACTCTTATTCGGCTACGCTCGAAGAACGTTTAGTGCATAAAAGAAAATTGCATAAACCTTCCTTCGGGGAGGTTTTTTTTTGGAAAAAATATAGTAAATCAAATTAAATTAAAAATAAAGGAAAGTAAAATGAGTGAATATAATAAAAGTACAAATATATCTTGGGCGAATAAAACGTGGAATGTAATAGCTGGTTGTGAGAAGGTTTCTCCTGCTTGTTCCAATTGTTACGCTATGTTCGTTTCAGAATCTGAAGAGAAAAAAGGTGTTGCTAAGTTTAAAGACTTAACAAGGATCGCAACCAACGGCAAGCCTGTTTGGACGGGGAAGGTAAATGTTGGCAAAGAGAAGATGTTTAACGATCCTAAAAGATGGAAAGAACCAAGTGTGATTTTCGTAAATTCAATGTCTGATTTATTTTATGAAGGCGTTTCCGAAGAGTTGATTTTCAAAATGTTAGATAAAATGATGGAGTATAACTGGCACAAATATTTAATCTTGACTAAAAGAGAAAAGAGAATGAAAGATGTGATCGATAAATATTGTGATGCAAGAAACATTGATTTATTACCTGATTTTATCTGGGTTGGGGTTTCAGTTGAGGATAAGAAAAGAGCCGCTTTAAGGTTGCCTTATTTAGCAGCTTCAAAAATTTCAGTAAATTTTGTATCATGTGAGCCTTTATTGGAAGAAGTTGATTTTTCTAAATATCCATTAATGGATTGGTATATTGCAGGTGGTGAATCAGTCGAAATTGGTTATGACGAAAAAGATGCAAGACCATTCGATGTAAATTGGGCAAGAAAGATAAGAGACTTTTGTAAAGAGTCAGGCGCAGCCTTTCACATGAAACAAATTGGTTGTAACCCTGTAAATGCGGTTAAGACTAATTTTAAAGGTGATAAGATTGAAGATATACCAAAAGACTTGTTAATTAGAGAATATCCTAATTAATGTTGTTGAATATTAAAATATTAAGTAGTTAGTTATTACAGTTATACACGTAGTAACTCACTACTTATTTAAAATTAAATTATAGGAGTAAGTATTATGTGTGATTGTCCAAAATGTGGTTTAGAATTATATGTTATTAAAGGCTTATGCACCGATAGAGATGGTATTAGAGAAGATAGGTTTTGTGCAGAGTGTAATACAAGGTATGGAATGAGAAACTGTGGCTTGGTATTAATATCAGAAGCAGCTAATACTTCAAAAATAGCAAAAAGAAATAGAGAATTGGAAACAACTATTAAAATCATGATGGAATTAAAAAAGACTCTTAATTGAGTCTTTTTTTTGTAAAAAATTTAATAATATTTAATATAATTTGATATATTTAAGTTGTGTTCTTCATATATAGATTTTTTTGTGGTTTTACATTTTTCTTTGAGAAAAGATGTGTAAAATTCATAATGACTTCGAGATTTTATAATATATTTATTATTACACAACATTTTAAAAAAATCTTTATCAGTTAGCCTAAGAAGGATATAGTCTTTTTGCATAACCTTATTTAAATCTAAATAGCAAAAAATATCTTCTAAATGTTTTGTAAAATCAACGAAGGAAGAAAAAGAAGTGCATTCTTCAATAGTTATTTCAATTAATTCTTTATGATAAGAATCTTTAATGAAGTCATCATTTTTAAAATCTTTTTCAATTTTTTTTAATAAATAAGATGTATCAAATAGTTTTATTAAATATTTTAGATCTAGTTTGTTTGAAGAATGGATAAAAACATAAAAGACAATCTCTAAAAGTCTAAGATCAGAAACATATCTGTTCTCACATTGTGCGAATCTTTTATAAACTTCTATAAATAATTTTATGGATTTTTTATTATAAGAATTAATAATGGATAAAATTAAATCGTTTAATTCGTATATATAGTAATTTAACCTTAAAAACTCTTGATTGTTTACTAGTTTTTCTTTTTTATTTAATGGTAAAACAGAATAGTTAATAAGTTCTTGCCAGTCATTTAACCCATAGTTAAGCGCTATTTCGTCTAATGATGTCTTGGAATTTTTAAGAAATTTATTTTTTTTTCTATTTCTTTTGGCTTTATTCTTAAGTATTTTGATTCCTGTATATTTTGCATTTGTTACTTTACACATTATTTTATCTCCTTTAACATGTTGGAAATTATCATTTCATGAGTTTTCACAAATGTTTCGTTATATAAATTAGCCAAATTTGAAGATACTTTTTGTTGTGAAAGTTTTATATATTCTTGTAAAATTAGACTACCATTGAGTATTTTATTATTTAATATTAATGAAATTGTATTTAAATCTTTAAATATTATAAGTGTGTCTTTTTTTGATAAATTGATAAGATTTAATTTATCAATGGTGATTAATGAATCAAGGCTATCAAGACTTCCAAGAATACATTTGAACCAGTAATCAAACATATAAGAGTCTTCTTTTTTAATACCTTTGTAAAATGATACATCGAAGGTTTTATTGAAAACATTTTTAATGTATTTATTTTTCGAAAACAATTCATAATTATTATTTAATGTAAACAATAAAAAATCCAAATTAAATAATTTCTTCATATATGAAGGGTTGAAATCATTTTCTGTTTCGTGATATACGGCTGTTATTAATTTTATAATCTCCAGTGACATGTCTTGTGTATCATAATCTGTTTTTATATATGAAGCTAAATAGTTTGCTGTTATTAAATAATTTTTCATTTTAAAAACATCTTTTATTTCACCTATTTTTTCATAATATGTAATGTAAAAAGATGACAAAGTTGATGTGGCAATATTAATTTTTACAATCATTCTACTGTCCATCATTAAGATGCAATTATCAATAAGATCGTTCCAGTTTTCATAGCCTTCTCTTTCTGCTATTTGTTTTAACGACTCTATGTGTGTTATTTTTTTATTTTTCTTTAACAACTTTGCTTCTTTTTTAAGCAAAGAGATTGATATTGTTTTCATAATAAATTCCTTAATATTATTTAGTTAAGAATTAATGTAAAATGATAGTAATTTCAAATAATTCTATTAATATGTTAAATTTATTTGATTTATTTAATGTTTTTTTACTTTTTGTTTGTATATCTCATTGATTTTGACGTAGACTATCGTTCAAGCTTATACATAGCTATGATACTCTTATATCATTTTAAAATAATTAATCAATTAGCACTACTATTTTTAAAAAAACTTTACATCTATTTTCCAGATATGCTATGTATGTCGGATCTGAAATTTTATGAAGGTGTCTCTGAAGAATTAATTTTCAAAAATTAAGCATTACAGGTGGACACAATAGAACCTTATAAGTGTTATTGTGTCCACCGTATTTAAAATAAATTAAACTATAGGGGAAAATATTATGTGTTATTATTTTTTTCGTAATAATTATTCAACAAATTCAATATCACAAGTTTCGGTTGTATGAGAACCTTTTGTTGCCATTATTTTGAATATTTTTTCTATTTCTACTTTTTCAAGTGTCTTGTTTCTTTTTCTTTTTATTAAATCTTTCAAACGAGAAAACACAATATTATATGAATCTTTACAATAACCTTTTGGGGGTAATATGTGAAACTCATTTTCTTTGAAAAACCAAGTTGAATTAACTATATTTGAGTTCGTTTCAGATTTCTTCTCTGTCTTTGTAAGTAAAATTTCAAACTTATTATTTTTTTTTATATTATAAACAAATACTGAATTATAAATAGAATAATCAACACGATCAAAGCAGCGAGATATTGCTTTTTCGTTTTTATCAAATATCGCTTCTAAAAATGATGTTATACCTCCAGAGAATTCAATAAGTTCTTTTTTTTCTTCTATTGAAAGGTCTGAAATGTCTTTTAACATTTCATTTCTAGCTTCTTCTGATTCTTTTAAGGTTCTTATTTGCTGTTCATTTACTATTTTAATTAACTCATCTTTGTTTTGAAATTTTATATTTGATATTTCTTTTATTACATTTAATGATAAACCAGCATTGCCAGCGGTGGCTATTACATTATTTCCACTTTTTCCTATTTTACTTTGTTTAATAGAAAGCATTCCATTTTTATTACAAGAAATCGAATTATCTGCCGCTATTATTCCGTAATCACCGAAGTTTACTGCTATTAACATTGTCATTTATAATCCTCTATTTATAATTAATATCACTATAATAGCACATTGCTTTTTTTATGTAAATCTCTTTATAAGAAAATAGAACTTTACATCTATTTTCCACATATGCTATGTTCGTTTCAGAATCTGAAGAAAAGAAATGTGTTGCTAAGTTTAAAGACTTAACTAGGATTGCAACAAACGGTAAACCTGTTTGGACGGGGAAAGTAAATGTTGGCAAAGAGAATATGTTTAACGATCCTAAAAGATGGAAAGAACCAAGTGTGATTTTCGTAAATTCAATGTCCGATTTATTTTATGAAGGTGTTTCCGAAGAATTGGTCTTTAAAATGTTAGATAAAATGATGGAGTACAACTGGCACAAATATTTGATCTTGACAAAAAGAGCTGCTTTAAAAATACCTTATGATGACATTTTATATATTCCTCTTTTATTATTTCCATTTATAGTTCTTTTAATTATTAATGATGAAGTGATTTAATAAATTTATTTATATTTAAAAATCGCCATCATTTATTTTTTTTAAAAATTTTGGACATGACCCTAAAATATGACCATAGTTCAAAATAATAAAAGTTTCAAAAAATGTTTGTTTTTTGAAATCTACGATCTCTTCTTTTTTTACTAAATATAATTTTTCTAAATCTACTAGAAAATAAAGAGATATTAAACTTGTTATAATGAAAAAAGCAAATCCCCCTATTAAACAATAAAAAAATATTAAAAAATCGTTCATCTTTTGTTCCTTTTATTTTTGATTTTGATTTAGTTATTATACATTACTATGAAGTATTAAACAACTTTTAATACTTTACATCTATTTTCCACATATGCTATGTATGTCGGATCTGAAAATGAGAAGAAAGGAATACCTAAATAAATATAATTAGAAATATTTATACATTTTTATACTTATTGATTAACTCTGCCATTCCTACTCCACAAGAAAGAATGCTCCTAAAGGCTTGGTCTACAGGAATATTTGGATACATATCTATCTTGTCCTTAGTCAAATGATAACTAAAACCAGATGATGGATTTGGCACTGTCGGTGCAAAAAGAATAAAGATCTCTTCACCGTCTTTAATGTATGATTCAGCAATAAAGGCTGGAACACCTGCACATTCTCTCCCAAAAGGATATGCCATTGCAAATTCTTTAAATGCCTTGGTGTTATTACTCGTTAATTGTATATATATTTCTTTTATTGTGTTGAAGATCTTAAATACTTTTATTTTCTTAAGAAAGGATTCATATATAAAATACATAAATTTACCAAAGGATGTTTTTAAAATGACTCCACAAAAGAAGCATATTAATAAAACAATTAATAGTGTGATAATATCAGTTAGTAGTTCAGGAAAGGACAGAAATTTATTTAAAAAGATAGTTATTGGACTTAATAAATTCAATATAAACTCGTAAACAAAATAAATAATCCCCATCATTCCTACTGTTGGGATTACAAGACCAAAACCGCCTTTCAAAGTGTCAATAAAAATGTTTTTTAAAAGTTTCTTTTTATTCTCTTTCATCTTTTTTCCTTTATATTATTTAATTGTATAAGATTGTATATTAAATAATATATATTACAATAAGAAAAACTTTTTATAATTAATTAAACAACAACCTTTTTAATATGTAAAAGGCTCAATAAGAGCCTTTTATGTTTGTTGAACTTTGAAATTAAAACCTATTAATAACTACTTTGAATTAAATCATCAAAACCAAAATGACTAGATATATATTCCGTTTGAAATGGAGTGAAACAATGAAATAAATTAATATAAGATAACAATATATATAACCCATGCTGAAGAGTTTCTTCAGAACCATCAAATATCGCTCTTTTATTTTCCTCTATCCATATATCACAAAATTCGTGTTTAAAAGAATGTTGTAATTTTCTTGATATATTTAAAAAATCTCTTTTTTCCATTGAATTTATAAACTCATTTTTTAATATTTCTATCTTCTCTTTAAACAAACCTTCTTCTTTAGGATTTGGAATTAATTCATTCTGAGTTAAATGCATATCTATAAATCTAAAAGATTGATACATCTTATTCATAAATTTTGAAGCATTTCTGAAATCTTCATCATTTATTTTCATATCTTTACTTTGAGTTTTACTTATTAGTGCCAATCTAAGCGCATCTGTTCCATATTGGTCTATTATATCTAAAGGATCTATTCCATTTCCTAATGATTTTGACATTTTTATACCTTTTTTATCTCTGCATATTCCGTGAAAATACATTTCTTTAAAAGGATATTCTCCTGTTAGATAATTACACATCATTAGCATTCTCGCACACCAAGGAAATAATATATCATATCCAGTTTCTATTATATTTGTTGGATAATACTTCTCGAAAGCAGTTCTATCATCAGAAGCCCAATTTAATATAGCAAGAGGATATAATGATGAAGTAAACCAAGTA